>PVKU01005403.1:0-124347 GCA_004027475.1 Anoura caudifer | reverse complement strand
TTTTTTTTTTTTTTTTTTTTTTTTTTTTTTTTTGTCTAGTCGAGGCTGTTACGTAATGAGGGGTGGAGCCTTAGGTGTTCCCCAGGGCAGGGGAAGCCCAGTTGCTGTATGTGGGGGTGGGGTCCGAGAGGGAACAATGGCACTTGCTCTGCTCTCTCTCAGATTCCAGTGCCTTCCACCGCTTCCCCTTCGCCTGGATTATCTGCGTGCGAGTGTGGGACCACCTGGTCAGCCAGCCACCTTGCACGGCCTCACTGGGCCTGCACCATTGCCACCCTGTGCCTTGGGTCTGCCAGCCGCTTCTGCCTGTGTGCCCGGTCCGCACCTCCACTTTTTCCTGCTGCAACTCCTCCCCTCTTACCGGTCTGGCTGAATGGTTGTTGGACTTCCGTACAGTTCAATTTTCTATCAGTTCGGGTTGTTTTCTTATTTCTAGATCTTTGTTGTCCTTAATTTTGGTTGTGAGAGGAGGCACAGTGTATCCACCTACACCTCCATCTTGGCTGGAAGTCTCAAATAAAATCTTTAAAAAAGAAAAAAACCGACGTTTTGAAAAAAAAACTTTCAGAGAGTTTTTTTTCAAAATCACTGTCAAACCTCTCAAAGGCTTAGTCTGCCCCCCCAACTTTATATAATTTTCTTTTCTTATTTATCTATAGGACTCTCTCTCCAGTCCCTCATGCAGAACGCTTCATGGCTCTCTTCATGCAAGTTAGATAGAAAGAAAATAAGAAATGAATAAAATGACTGCCCTGCAGCAGAGGCCACTGATGGTGGTTGGCATGATTTGGCATTATCCTCATTTTGTAGACACAGAAACTGATGATCAGAAAGGATTAAAAAGAAGGAAAAAAGGAACAAAGGATGGAAAGGGGAAGAAAGGGGAAAAATGGAGAGAATCACATAGATAGAAG
Source organism: Anoura caudifer (assembly GCA_004027475.1). Taxonomy (NCBI): domain Eukaryota; kingdom Metazoa; phylum Chordata; class Mammalia; order Chiroptera; family Phyllostomidae; genus Anoura; species Anoura caudifer. The sequence goes on along the minus strand of PVKU01005403.1, from coordinate 123,433 downwards.
TAGCCAGGGCCATGTATATAATTTGAGGGTCCCAGTGCAAGATGAAAACGTAGAGCCACTTGTCCAAAAAGCAAGGAAAAAAATGTTGTTAAAAGTATTAAGATATAAAGTCTTTTCCTTTCTTCCATTGTGTCTCAACTTTTCATTGTGCTTTTTGCTTGTTTTTTATGTCATTCTAAAAGGAAAATTAAAATTTTAAATTATTGTCATGAATTTTACCATTCATCTTTATATTGAGCAATACCAGTTTAATTGTAAATACAAGAGTATTTAATTGATATGTGGAATCACCAAAACTACCCAACTTGTACTTAAAAGTTCATGCATGCATATATATTCCACTCTTAATTTTCTGGTTCTAGTAAGATAAAGAAGTCCAGTCTTACCAAAGATAAACCTAAACCAAAAAAATTGTGTAGTTTAAACTATAACTATATTTCAAGTAAGAGACTTTTTGGTACAATGGGGTTAATCAACATCAGTAACACAGATGTCCTTCTCCCCATGATGACAATCAACTCTCTGGAAAGCCTCTTTTTCCTCCAATTGGGGATCAATCTCATCTTTCTGCTCCTGCAATGATGCCCTTATTAAAGCATATGTGTTATTGTCAACGTATGAGCTCCATAAGAGCAAGTCTTGAGCTTGTCTATCTGTGTAAACTGTTCCCCTATACCAGTGCCTTTCACATAGTGTTTGATAAGTGTTAGTTAAGTTGGAAATTTCTTGTTGTTTAGCATCACTTTGGTGTTTAGCCATTCTCTGCTATTTAGTGTCCAAAATATGAGCATAAATCTCAAACTTTCATCTAGGAAACACACCTTCTAATTATTAGCTACAGAAAATAACTACCTCACAAAAATAAGAATTAAAACAAAGGGAAGTTTTAGACTTTCCATCCCTTTGAAGCTATAATTTGCAAATAATACTTTTTTGACTCCTGACAGGACTGTCTTTTCCTCATGCCCATTGAAGGGATGCTAGGTTTCACAATCCTGTTTGTCATGCATTGCTCTGCAGGCTGCTCAATTCAATGGGAGAAGGATGCCCTTCAGAGAAAAGGGAGACCTGGGTCCAGTGTGACCAAGGCAGGTGGTGAGGGACCAGATAGAAGAGCAAAGCGAGTGTCTCATCGATTTGTCTCATTGGTGTCAGAGAAAAATGACCTCTGGAGAATTAGAGAAAATACAGAGCAAGGACTTTGTGACTATGAACAGTGTCCAAATGAGTTAATAAATAATTCCAAAGTTGAATTTAACTGCTCCAGAAGGTATTTCACTGGATTTACCATTTCAAATTTTTACATGTGTTTACTTTCATCTCCTAATTATAAATACCTCTGCCTTGTCATGAACTTTTGGGCAGAAAACATGGCTGAAATAGCTTAGTAACAAATTTACATAATAGTATACAAGTTAATGTTGCAGTAAGCTCCTATGACAAGTGAACAGAAGGAGCCATATATAGTGAACTATTAGTACAATTAATATGAATATTTCCAAAACAGGTATACTATGTTTTCCCCAAACATTGTAATTTCTAAACACAGCATTGATTTTTAGGGCTGATGGGAAGGAGCACTGGTTTGGGGTGCAGAGTGATCATTCTGTTCTCAGCTTGGACAAAATAGTGTGAGAAACTAGACTAGTCTGCCCATTTCTCTGGGCCTGACCCTCCTCACTTGGCCTTGTCTTTAGATAAGGGGATCAGACTAGATGCTCCCTAAGAGCGTCAGAGAACCAGACAGATCTGTGACTGACCTGAGATGGGCCAGAACAAGAGCCCCAGGTCCTTGGCCTTCTGTCTCCCAGCCCACTTCTGTCCACCACTCCTCATTGCCCCATCTTTATTTTTAATGAATTTTTAGTCTATGAAATTATTGAGAACAATTTTCATAAATGTACATTTGAAATTTCAGTAATTGATAAGAAATTACTATGGTTTTTAATCTCAAAATATGCAATTCCTGGTGCTGTGAAGTCCTCTTTGTATTTAGTTTTAATTGTCTATAAATCGTATCTGTGAAAGCAACACATTTAAAATTTTAGGTGTCACCAAATAATATATCTTTAATTCATCCAACTGTAGCTAATATTCAAATGAGCATGTATATAAGCCAAGCGCTGTTCTAAGTACTTTACATGTATTATATATTAACCCACTCAATTCTTCAAAATTACAATGGAATAAATTACATTGCTATTCCATTGTATCATCAGAAAAATAAGGCCCAGAGAGGTGAAGTAACTTGCCCAGGGACACACAGCACATAGGTGGTGTAGCTAGGATTCAAACTTGGTTATTTGGGCTCCAAAACTCCATGCATAGACAACCCTGACAGCAGCTCAGATTTATGCACCATCTAATTAGTACACCATTATCAGGAGGATGTTTTTAAAATCATAAACAATAATATGCATTTTAGGAAGAGTTTAAACATGCTGAAACTTATTTTTATGTTACTGACTCATCCTCTAGCATATCATAGCATATGTTAGAACATTACTATAACATAGTCTACAAATATTTACTTGCTCTCTTTTCTCAGTTTCTTTAATAAACTTAAATTAAATAAAGTATTTTAACAAAGGATCGGTCTCTTTGAAACATATATACTGGTAATAAGTATAATAATAATAGCACAAAAATGAAAAAGAGGAAACAAGCTATTTCTATGAGTAACATTTCTATGTCTCACTGGAATTAGGTTCGTATAAATATGAAGTAGATTTGGGTAAGTTATGGTGTATATGGTAAGCCATAGAGCAACCATTAAGAATATATAGTGAATTAGCCCTGGCTAGTGTGGCTCAGTGGATTGAGCACTGGCCTGGGAACCAAAGGGTTGTCAGTTCAATTCCCAGTCAGGCCAGTGCCTGGGTTGTAGGTCAGGTCCCCAACAAGGGGCACATGAGAGGCAACTACACATTGATATTTCTCTCCCTCTCTTTCTTCCTCTCTCCCCTTCTCTAAAATAAATAAAATCTTTAAAAATAAGATTTTCTCTAAAAAAAAATACAGTGAATTAAAATGTGCTGACCCTAGAAAATATTCATTTAATGTTAAAAAAAAAAAAACTGCAAGGGAAGAATAGAGAAAAATATTTGGGGTATATAGAAAACAAAAAATAAACTGGCAGATATAGGTCCAGGCATATCAATAATAACATTGTACATGAACAGATTAAGCTATACAATCAAAAGGCAGAGACTGTCAGCCCAGGCTAAAAAAGCAAACAAACAAGGTCCAACTACATGCTGTCTACAGGATACACTTTTGATCCAAAGATGCCAGTAGGTTGGAAGAAAAAAAAATCTACCATGAAAACAGTAACCATAAAAAATGGAGTGGCTACACTATATCAGACAAAATAAACTTTTAAAACAAAAAAAAAATGTTACCAGAGATAAAGAAAGATTTTTACAATAGAAGGATCAATCCTTTAGGAGGACCGAACAATTATAAACATACATATACCTACAAAAAAAATTCCAAATACGTGAAGCAAAAACTGACCAAATTGAAGGGAGAAATAGATATCAAAAGAATGGACAACTCAACGATGACAGTTTCAATTATGGACAGAACAACTATGCAGGAGATAAACAAGGAAACAGAAGACTTGAACAACACCATACATCACCTAGCCATAAAAGACATCCATAGGACACTCTGACCAGCATCAGTAGAACACACATTTTTCTCAAGTGCACATGACCACATCCTCTAGGACAGACCATATGCTAGGCTATAACTAATACAAGCCTTAATAAATTTAAAAGGATTAAAATAATACAGAATATGTTCTGTTTCTTTTTTATTATTGAATTTATTGGGGTGATATTGGTTCACCAAACCATACAGGTTTCAAGTGTACAGTTCAGCAAAATATCATCTGCACACCGCATTGTGTGCCCAATACCCAAAGCAATCTCTTACCATCTCCCTTAGTCTCCCCTTGCCCCACCTCCACCTACCCCATCCCCCTTTCCCTTTATCACCACACCAGTGTCTGTGTCTATATGTTTTACACACACACACGTGTGTATATATATATAAACACACACACACAATGTTTTTTAAAATCCCTTTACCTTCTTTTATTCAGCTCCCCAACCACCCTCCCATCTGACAGCTGTCAGTCTATTCCATGTATCCATGCCTCTGTTTCTATTTTGTTCATCAGTTTATTTTGTTCATTAGATTCCACATATAAGTGAGATCATATGGTGTTTGTCTTTCTCTGACTGGCTTACTTCACTTAGCACGATAATCTCCAGGTCCATCCACGCTGTTGCAAAAGGCAAGATTTCCTTCTTTCTTATGGCTGAGTAGTATTCCATTGTGTAAATGAACTTTACAATGGAGTGAAATTAGACATTAACAATGAAAGAAATTTGGGTAATTCACAAATCTGAAGATATTAAAAATTCAATCAGTGAGAGAAAGAAATCACAAGGGAAATTAGAAAATACTTTAAGGTAAATGAAAATGAAGACACACACACCAAAACATATAGGATACAGCTAAAGCAGTGCTTAGAGGAAATTCTATAGCTATAAACACCTACATTAAAAAGGAAGAAAGATCTTGCCCTGGGACAGGTGGCTCAGTTGTTTGGATTGGCATCCTGTACACCAAAAGGTTACAGTTTGATCCCAGGTGAAGATATATACCTAGGTTGCTGGTTCAGTTGCCTGTTGGGGTGCGCATAGAAGGCAAATGATTGATGTTTCTTTCTCTCTCTCTCCCTTCCTCCCTCCTTCCTTCTCTCCCTGCCTGCCTCCCTCCCTTCCTCTTTCTGTCTTTCTGTAAAGTCAATAAAAATATCCTCAGGTAAGGGTTAAAAAAAAGAAGGAAGATCTCAAATCAACAACCTAACCTCCACCTTAAGGTAATGGGAAGAGAAAAACAAACTACCAGTAAATGCAAAGCAAGCAGAAGGAAGGAAATATGGATTAGACTGGGAATTAATGAGATAGAAATAAAAAAAAAACAATAGAGAAAATAAACCTAAACAAAAGTTAGTTCTTTGAAAGTATCAACAAAATGATCAAATCTTTAGTTAAGCTCTCCAAGAGAAGACTCAAATTACTACAATCATGAGTGAAAGAGGAAATGCTCCCAATATTCCATAAATGGAAAGGATTATAAAGAAATGCCACAAACAACGATATACTAACAGATGAAATTAGATAACAGATGAAATAGACAAGTTCTTAGAAATACATAAACTACTAACAATGACGAAAGAAGAGACTCACAATCAAAAAAGACCTATAACAAGTAATGAAATTGAGCTAGCAATTTAAAAACTACCCACAAAGAAAAACCCAGACCTGAATAGCTTCACTGGTGAATTCCTATCAAACAGTCACCAACCCCCTCAACAAATACCTTATGCACTTTGGCAAGTGTCTTTAGTCATCAACATCAGTATGGCAACCACGGAAATGGGCTGCTCAGATTTCCCTGGAAGAAAGAATTTGACATCCAGCTGGAGTAGCATATTAGCTGACAATTTCTAGCTGTTAATGCCTTTAAGACCGACCTTAGCTTTCAAGCTGAGGCCATCCTCTTCTAGGTAGCCCCTGGTCACTGACTAAACGGTGTAGCCTGACCATTTCTATGTAAGAAAATAACTTTATCTTTTAGAACTGAAAGATGAGAATGTTAACTGTAAATTGAAGGAGTTTAGCTAGATATGATTAAACCCTGAGATTCTCTCTAGTTCTTACAGTCCATAAATCTATTCAAAAGAATCTGGGCAAGTTTTATATGAACTATCAATCCTTTGGGTTGTGACACTGGCTATTATTTCCAGGAATTCATGTTATCTTAGCTTTTCAGTTCATGAATCAATTACTTGAGATCTCAGTATTCTTGTCTCTAATTGCTTTATTCCAGTTTTGTGCAATCTTGTTATTTTCCTAGAAGTTATTCTGACTGATTAAATAAGAAAGAATTCCACTAAAATAAAATTATATTGTTATAACACTGCAAAGTTCAAGGATTTCTAGTGGGTGCTATATGAAATAATACATATCCCCTGACTTCAGGGATCTTCCTACATAGTTCGGGTGACAAGATTAACACCAACAACATTAATAACAATTTCTCTTTTTTTGTATCTAATAACAATTTCTTAAGTAACTCCTGTAGTCCAGACAATAGGCCAGGCTACTTCCATGTGGTATCTCCAAACCTCATGGCATCCTGGAATAGCAGCTATTATTCCTCCTCCTTCTTGCCTCTGAAGTCTGAGAAATGATCATGATTCCTTATCTAGTTTTGAGTCTCTGGGCCATTTATCATCCCTTCATTTCATTTTTTAACCCTGTTTGCCCAAATTTCTGTATTCTGCTTCTTCTATTAAACCAGCTTGAGTAAATCTGAACCAGCTGAATCAATGTCCAAAACAGGCAAACTATAGAAATGGAGGGTAGATAGTGACTGACTACAGCTAGAGCTAGGAGTCAGGTGGTACGGTTCAGATGCAGAAGAGTTTGGGGTTTGCCTAAGTGGATCTGGTGTGGACCTGAGCACCCGCACCTATCCTAACCCTCTTTAGAATACATATGAACTCACAAAGCAGGCCCCAAATTCCTTGAGTCGTGGAATCTCCACAAACTATTGCACTGGGAACAGCCCGAGGTCAACTTGAGTTGGGTTGCTATTAATCACTGGGGATTGTGGGTCCTTCCCATTCTGGACCCCAACCCACACATGGCTTCACACAGAACAATACCAAATCTCTAATTCTATGCCATTCTCATAGTGCCTTAAGTTTTCTGCATTTCCCACTAGACTGTAATCTCTTTGAGGGCAGAAACTGTGTCTATCTCATTCACCATTTCATTCCCACAGACCTGGCACACAATAGCATTTTAATATTATATCAACAAAACAAATAAAGAGAAGAGCAAGGAGAGATGAACAATAAGAGCAACAAAAACAAAACCCAAACCCAGTACACTAAAGAAAGATTATCAAGGGCTTTGCCAGCCGAGCCCAACATTTGGTGTTTTGCAGACAGTGGCAGGCCCTCCTGTACTGTCATATAGAGTCAGGTTTTCACATATCAGTATTCACAGATGTCTAGTGTAGAATTTTCATCTAGACATAGCATGTGATTGATTTTTATATTGCAAATTATACCTCACTCTGTGAGATTAAAAAAATTAAACCTTTATTTAAACGCACATGCCATTCAGTTAATTTTTAAAGTCACACTAGCAAGACACAAGCAGAAATGGTATTAATGGAAGCTGTCATCCCTGCCTGACAAGCCAGTATGATTCTCCTCCAAAGCAAATCTGCAAAATGATTACACTGGATTGAGAAACATGAGGCAAGTTAAAACAAACAGAATAGCTTCGTTATCATTTGGAAAAAAGAACTGAAGGATAGCTAAGTCACTCTGCCATGGCTAATATTTATATTGTAAATGCAAATCACAAGAGTAACAACTTCTTCATATTACTGGAAAAACACAAATTACTGTGAAATGAAAGAGTTGTCTTCACTACTTTCCTATCCTCACTCTTTTAGCATGCTAAGAGGAGCAGTTAATACTCAAATTAGCTACAGAAGCTTTCCCCTCTGAGCTTCTAAGGCCTGAGGTCTATCCAAGGCCTTCACCATGCTAGATACAAGTGGAGGGTACTGTGTCTGGATGAAGGAGGAAAATTGACCAAGTAGGTACTGGAGAGTACCCATCAAGGTCAACTGGGTATGGATGGAGAGACTACCCAAGGGAAAACTAAGGTTTTTGCACCGTCCTCTGTATTCTGTGTATCTTTTTGATGGCTACTTAAAAGATTGATAATGAGTGACACCAACATAACACGATTTGATAATGATCCCACCTGAATATCATTAGAGACCTTGAGGGGCAGAGCAGTGAGGTTACACAATAAATCCAATTCTACGGTGGAAAAGTGAAAAAAAATTAGTGTCAAAACAAATAAAAATAATAGACCTGAAAGTCAACAACATACATATTCCAAACTAATAAATATGATCTGAACCTCAATAAAAAATGCATACATCTTTCTTTTAGTTTCAAATGTGGAACTTGTAAGAAATTTTAGCATTTCTACAATTCCAAAGGCTTCCTTCTGTGTTGCATAAATATCAGTGGAGAGAGGAGTATTGTTCACATTAATTAAGCATGAATGAGAATGATGCCCCCATTGGAAGTCACCTGAATTTCTTATTTCTGAATCCATCTCTGCCTTTAGGGAAAATCACAAGTGCCTAATGTATTTTATAAATAAGGCTCGTCTTCCAGCTTTAGCTTCCTCACCCCAGATTTTTGGTTGCCATACTGGTCTACTTTATGTCCAGCTCACTGCCAAGCTCTTTTCTCCACACTCTCCTGGGGTTTGCAGAAGTCGTTCCCTTTGCCAAGCCTATTCTTTCCCACTGCCTTACTCCTTGAATAAATTTTTTTCCTCTTTCAGGCCTTAGGATGAGGCCTCACATCTGGGAAACCTTTGCCTAATAATAAAAGAACTAAAACATACCAAGAACTTCCCATGGGGCAGGCAGTGTTCTAAAGTCTTTCATGTGCACTGACTTTTTAATTATCAGGAAACTGTAGAAGGTATGATTATCCCACTTCACAGATGAGAAAACTGAGGCATGGAGAGAGGGAATTTCTAAAATCGTATTACAAAGATAGACCTTGATCTCTATAACGAAGGAACCGATTGTGAGAAAATGGTAAGAATCAGTTAAGAATTGTGCTGGGAAGGGGGTATTTGTGTCAAGTAAGCTGTTAAAATTTGAGGATTATGGCAAAAGAGAGGAAGAGACTGTATTGAAGATTTCTGGAGATGGTGCGGCCTCTGAAGGTGACACGGTCCAGGGTACAACCTTAAAAATGGGAGCCTGGAGCGGAGGCAAGTGTCCTTGGGAACAATGTTTTTTTAAAAAAAAATCACTATTCCCCTGGCACCCTGCACAGTATATGCTAAATTGTCTTAAACTATCTGTTGGATATAAGGTGAAATGCAGCACTTTCAGGCAAGCCCCAACCTAAATTTCCTCAAATGCATCTTGCTTTTGCTTCCCTGTCCCCAACCACAGGAAGAATATTCAACACGGCCCACAGGAACATTCGTTGCCCGGGCTTCCAGGCTGGTGTCGCTCCCTTAACCGCGGGTTGCAGCTGGAGCGCAAGCTGTGTTCGCTCAGCGGTTCATCCTTGTCTGGCCTGTTGGTCCCTGAAGAAAAGAATTCGCCTCAGAAAAGGTCGTGCAAGAAGTGTGCTGCTAGGCACGCAAGTTCTTAGACAGACCGCCAGATTCCAAGTGGGGAAGCTTGGCGACCGCTCTACGTCGGTCCCCCAAGTTGTTCTCTGGCCCAGTCGCCAGGGGGCGTGTTCGAGCCCCGGAGTGAGGAATCAGCACCTCCGCCTCAGTGACAGAAGGGCTCGACTGCGACTGCTGCAGGAAACGAGGCCTCCCTCTACCTTCGCGCGCCTGAGAAACCTCGCGTCCAAGACTTCCCCGCGCCTTTGCGCGCCAGAGCTGGGACAGAACAAGCAGCAAGAGGCTTTGCCCCACCCCCAACGCACTGGGAGAGGCGTGGCTCATCAGGCCCCGCCCACGCCGCCCGCGCTGCCCCCAGGCAACCGGCACAACACAACAAAATGGCTGCCGCGCCGCTAGGCACCTGAAGGGATCGACAGGGGCATCTCCGCCCGGCCTTGTCCCGCGGGCCCGCTCGGCTCGGCTTCTCCGCACTGAGTGCCAGGTGCGGTCGAAGGTGTTTTCCGGCATCCTGAGACGGAATGGTGGGGGCCCGCAGCAAAGGCGGGAAGGCCTGGACTAGCTTGGGATGCTTTCGGGGCGGGGGCGTGTGCTTGGGAATTGGGATTGGATGGGAAGGAGGGGAGGTCCCGGAACGGGTTTGGGGAGGTTTGGAAACAAGGGAGGGGAGGTCGGGAGTGAGGGCTGCGGGGAGGTTGGCGGGGGTTAAAGGACGAGAGTGTTTGGTGCGGAGGGAAGGAGGGTAGAGCTGCTGGGTGCCAGGTGACAGAGATAACGGATGATTTGATTGTCCTGATGGGTGTCATGGTATCCGGCGGAATACAGTACATGGAGAAAGATGATAATTAGGATATTGGGAAGAAATGTGAAAAAGAGGGTTAAGAGGTGAATTTTGATGTAAAGCTTGCTTTCAAGTCTTGATTTTTTCACTTTGTGTGTTACTTAACGGGTTCTGTCACTTTGGGCATATTCTTTAATCGTCCGGAGCATATGTTTTCTCGTTTGTAAAACTAATTGCTAACCACTTTTGAGTGTATATGTCAGATTCAGTTCTAAGTTATTTGCATGTATAAACTCATTTAGTATTTAAAAGAACTTGTATGAGATTACCATCCTCATTTTAAATGTGAAACTGAGAATCAGGTTAAGTAATTTACCTAATGTCACACAGTAAGGAAAATTAGGAGTGGAATTCAGGCTGTTTAGTTGCGGAATCTACTCTTAATTCTTAATGATGCACTGCTGCTTGTACATGAGGTTAATAATTCTGGTCTTATACAGTAGCTGCAAGGATTTAAATTTGGTAATGTCTTAATGTCCTTGCAACAGTCCTTTTCTTCATTCATTCAACAAATATTTATTGTGCACCAAACAGTCAAATAGAGTCCCTCCTGATTTGTAGCTTAAACTGTTAGAAGATACAGGCAGTAATCAAGTTGTAGAGGAGACCAGTTTGTGCAGAGACATATATAATAGGAGATATAATCCTGCTGTTTATCTTGAGTGTAGAAATCATGCCTTCTCAGCTCTATTTTTAGAGCCTAGAACAGTCCTTGGAGCAACAAAGTTGCTCAATAAAACTGGATGACTGAATAAATAAATTAATGGAAATGTGTAGGAAGCTTGAGTCTTAGGGTTCTTGAGTAGAATGGAGAGATTTGAGACGAGAATTCAGGATGTTGATAGGACAGAGAAGTACACAGATTTCTGGGTGTGAAAAGGGAAAAGCAAGCAGCTAGGTAATATGTTGGGATGAAGAGAAATGGGTGGAGATTTGAGTATTTTCTTTGAGGAGGGAAATAATTGGAAGTTGGAGTACTGGAATGGATTAGGATGGCAGAATATTTGCTGGGATGAACAGTTGGGAATCAGAGTGAATATAGAAGTATTGAAGCAGAGTAGAGAAATGGAGAATAGTAGAGCATTAGACAATTGGGACAGGATTTGTGGGAAAATTTGGCAGTCAGAATGGAATGAAGGACAGGAGGCAGAGGTTGACAATTGCTTTTGGAAAGAAGAGCAGCTGGGTTAGTGACTTTGGAGAGGAATGGGAATATTAGGACTAGAGAACGTTAAAGAGTAAGTATTTAAATGGGTCCAAAAGTATGGAGTAAAGCAGAATTATCAGGAAAGTACTAAGTGATTAAGAGGCTAAGGGATGTGATGGAGAGGGATATGGAGGTCAAGAAATGGGGATGGATATCTGCATATTGGAGAGGAGTGGGAAGAGATGGATGGTTTGGGGATTGTTGAGGGCTGCCTTTTAGAGAAGATCAGAGAAGAGGATGGAAAGTTAGGAATGTTAGGAAACGCTGGGGAGAGGTGGGGGTGTGCTGTCTGCCAAGTTGTGATGCTGGGGATTGTTAGGTCAAGGAAGGTATCTAAGTCTTAGACAGGATGGGTGGTGGTTTGGTGCCTTTTCATACGATTCTAATCGTCACGTTATTCCAGTGGCTTTCTCTTCCTCTGCAGAACACCTTGTGGGCCTTCAATATGTGTCCCCAACTCTGGACTTTTGTTTGGTTTTCTTTTCTTTTAAAGATTTTATTTATTTATTTATTTATTTATTTATTGAAAGAGGAGAAAAGAGGGAGAAAGAGAGTAACATCGATGTGTGAGATATGCATCAATCGGCCTGTAACCCAGGCATGTGTCCTGACCAGGAATCAAACTAGCGACATTTTGGTTCGTAGGCTTGCACTCAATCCACTGAGCCATGCCAGCCAGGGCTGGTTTTATTTTCTTTTTGTCCTTCCTCTTTATACTCTCTAGCCCTTCCTCTCAGCTCTGTCTTCTCTTTTCTATTGCTCAGTCTTTGTTTCTGTCGTTGCTAACTCCATCCTAGGGTCAAACAACATCCCCATCTTTCCTTAAATTGCGGTTCGAGATTTACTATCTCCAGGTGGTAACCCCTAAATAATGCTAGCCATTCTCAAACACAGTAAATCCCTAAGCCCAGTGCAGTGAGTTAACTATGCTAGGAGATTGTAATACATCTCTATTGTTTGAATGTCCAGGCTTTACAGGGGCTATGGCAGCCCAGGGAAGGGATCTGGGAATGCACCGTGACTTTGGAACCATCACTTATGTTACAATTCATGAAAAGGAGTTGATTTAGATTTCTGGAATTCATTCTAATATGTATTTTTTTAACTTTATAAGTGAGTAAGGCAGGGTTTTCTGGTCAGGACAGGTAACAAAGGACTTCATGATGGTCTAGTGAGGCCCAAAGGGTCTTGGTCATTAGATATTACGAAGAATTCAGTATTTTAAGACTAAGAAAGAAGATTAAGATGCAGGATGCAAAATAATTGCATTGTATAAAAATTTAGGATGCAATTTTTTTAACCAAGAAACTAAAAAAATATAAAGCATGTTTTTTAGCATGTAGCATGTATGACTATTCTAATTTTATAATTTTCTATCATGCTGTGGGATAGAGAACCATATGTAGAAGTGGGTGGGAACTGCGCCTTGACCTTCCACTCTTCTGGTTTTTAATCTGTTGCCCTTAGGAAAACTACATTTAATTCAGGAATACATAAAGTTTTGCTTTTAAAACACATGCTTCCTACCTCTTCTCAAGTTTGACTATATTATTAGTTAGAAAGAGAATGCCAGTACAGCTTAGCTCTGAATCATTAATATTACTGAGACTTTTTCTGTGGCAGAATCATATGTTATAAGACAAAAAAAATCGTTTACCATACTTGTGAAATCAGGACCCAAAACCTTGTGGCTGTGGCATAAACAGCAGTTACATGAATTGGTGGGAAGATTTTCTGACCTAAATGGTTGATTTAACATGAAAAAATGAAAGAGAAAGTAAAGACACAAGTTTACATTTTAAAGTGAACTCAACTTCTGGGACAAAGCAGGTAGCCATATTATACTGTGTAACTGTGAAACAATAATCACTTTTAAAAAACAAATGTAGCAGGTTTTTGCTCCCTTCAAACTAGTCACATTAAGAAACCAGATCATGAGTTCAGTAATGCTGTCATATTAGATTTTCTGGCTTATTCCCATGAGTATTGTTCACTATTTAGGGGGCACTGGAGGAGGAACAGGATGGGAGGAGAATGAGGGAGGAATGGTGGAAATGATAAATTCTGTTTAGAGATGTTGAAATTAACATGCCAGTGAAGTGTCAAGTAGGCAGTCAGGAGTAGGAGTCTGGCAGTTAGAGAAAAATTGGGTTGAAGATAGAAATACCAGTAAACAGGTGGCATTGGGAGCCACAGATGTGTATTAGATTATTTAAAATGTGATTAGAAAGAGGCTGGAAAAGACTTGAGGACTCTGACATTTAAAGATTGAATGGAAGAGTGTAAGCCAGCAGGGGAGGCTAAGGGTAGCTAGGGAGGCAGGAGGACACTAAGAGTGTGGTATCCCTGAAGCCGGAGGAAGAAACTGTTTCAGAAAGGAGAGTATGCTCATCAGTATTAAGTACGGCTGGTTGACAAATATTTTCAGCTTCCTGCATTCTAGGACGCCTTGTGGGTAGAAAGGGCATTTGACTAGTTCCAGCCAGTAAATTGAAAACAGAAATGACTGATATGACTTCTGGCTGGAGCATGTGCCAATACAAGACCCTATGGAGGTCTCTTTTCCCTCTGGCAAGGTGATCAGCAATGTTTAAAATAGTGTCGGCCCTTGCCAGCTTGGAGTAATGTGGGCCCTAGCATCTATGGCCTCTGAGTTGATAACTGTGTAGTCTTGAAAATTCTGGAAATAGATTAATTGTTTTGATAGCTTTAAAAAATTAACCTTATTAAATATACTGAAAACTCCTACAGGTTTTGGTGGATTCTTAGCTTTTTTCTTGCAATGAGGAAAGGCTCTCAGCAAAAAATTTCCAAACCAAAGATGCCATCATCATCTACGGCCAATATGAGATCTAGGTCACTGTCACCGTTAGGGGGATCTGAGATTCTGCCTTTTCATTCTGGAGGACAGTGGTGTAAGCAAGTCGGGATTACAGATGAAAACACTATACTTTTGGACTACCAAGACCATAAAGGTATTGCTTTTTAATCTAAGAATTTGACCACATGCTCTTTAAGTAGAGATGAAAAATATTGGACATTTTTGGTCCAAGTGTGACATATAACCTGGTACTAAGTTGACCTAGTGTTTTAATTGACAGGCATGGTATAAGGACAGTGGAGGATGCAGGCTTCTGGGTGAGGATGTAGATGTCTGAAAGGGTGAGGAGGAGGGAGTTTCCACAAAGAGGAAGCTAGGAAGCTTTATTTCCTGTGGTGGGAGAGTGCCTTAAAAGCTCATCTGCCGAATTTATCATCCTCCTTGGTTTTGGGGAAGGGAAAATCCGTTCACTTCAGAATGCAGTGCTTTAACTGAGTATAAGAATGTCATCTTCCAGTGCTTCTTAGAAAACTGCTCATCTGTGAATGGATTCCACGTAAGGACATATATATGTTCCACCAAGATTTTTATTTTTTTCTTAAAAGCATTCCATTAGTCTGGGAATCTATTTTCAAAAATAGATTCTTTTTTTCTATGTTTAATGTGATTAAATGTAAAAGAAACCTATGTGATTTTTTTTTTGCTGAGTCACTGAATCTGAGCCATCAAGCTCTATTGACCTGAATATGTGATCAGTTTTTATTGATAAACATCATCAGCATTGAGTTTAGGCTATACCCTTGCTGTCAGTTGGTACACTGTTACTTCTAATTTGATTGACATTTTAGAATATTAGTCATTTTTTCTCCTAGAGCAGCCCGAATTAAAGGACAAAATCATTTTATTTTGAACCAAAATAAATGTGATATTAACTCATTATAAATAATCATAGGGAGTCTTTGGCCCATAGTGTGGATCTGAACTCGGGATTAATTTTTTTCTGACCCAGAGGAAGAACCAAGAGGCAGTTTTCTTTTTATTTTCTGCCTTTGTAAACTGTAACATGGCTTTAATAAACTGTGATGGATGGCAGTATCTGGAAAGGTTGTAGGACAGGATGTACTATCCATCAAGTTAGTACTTTATCTCTATAAAATATGATGTGGTCTTCTCTATTTAAAAGAGCAACAAATTTGAGTTTGTCACCATCAAAAACAAAAGAAAAAGAGGATTTTTAAGAATTTAAGCATTTTTGAACTTTAGATTGGAATTTTAAAAAGCAAAAACTAAATACTGCCAGGTGTTTTTTTTTTAATTGCTAAAAACTTCAGTGCTGTATGTGATTAAAAGTGTAAGTTTTGGATTCACCTGCCTGGATTCAAGTCCTGGATTTGCATATTACTAGCTGCAAGATTTTGAGCAAATTATTATAATTTTTTTAATAAATGGGAATAGTAATTTCCATCTCAGAGATTTGTTGTATAAATTAAATTTTTTAAATGTAAAGCATTTAGCAGAAAGCTGGGCACACAGCTAATGCTGAGTGGGGCAAAGGTAGGTTTATAGTTGTGAGTGTGTGAAACACAAAGTTTATTCTTATAGTATTATTTATTATTTATTTTATCATTTGCCATATGAACAACTGTAAGCCTGCTTTTGTCCCACTCTGTATTTGTAGAGTATAACTTATTATCATTATTATGGAATGCTATATAAAGTAAAATATTATTATTAAAGCATTGCAATTAGAACTCACCAGCTATCTTTTCATTTGCATAATTAAATTTGTTTTTAATTTTATAACATCAAAACAATTTGTTTTCAGAATATTCATGTCTTCCTTTGCTGATAATAATGTTTCTGTAATTTCAGAAGGTGATTCATATGTAGGAGTCCGATATATTACAGAGGCCCTTATTAAAAAACTTACTAAACAGGACAATTTAGCCTTGGTAAAATCTCTCAACCTTTCACTTTCTAGAGATGGTGGCAAGAAATTTAAGGTAAGTTACCAACATTTTTGAATATAGGCATTCTTTTTGATGTTTCTGTTCTTTAAAACTGAAAAAAATAGATATTAGATTTACAGTAATATCTCATCCTAATGTCTCCTAATTCATAGTAGACCTTTTTTTAAAATACATTTTATTCATTGTGCTATTACAGTTGTCCCATTTCTCTCCCATCATTCCCCTCCACACCCCATTTAGCTTCTACATTTCCCACTCTATTCTTGCCCTACCTCCATCTATTTTCTACCCACCGTCTATGCTACTTATTCTCTGTACCTTTTCCCCCTCTCTCCTCCTCCCACTCCCCTGTTGATCTCCATTTCGGTGGTTCTGTTCCTGTTCTAGATGTTTGCTTAGTTTGTTTTTGTTTTAGGTGTGGTTGTTAATATCTGTGAGTTTGCTGTCTTTTTGTCATATTTTTTATCTTTTTCTTAGATAAGTCCCTTTAACATTTCATGTAATAAGGGCTTGGTGATGATGAACTCCTTTAACTTGACCTTATCTGAGAAGCACTTCGTCTACCCTTCCATTCTAAATGAAAGCTTTGCTGGATAGAGCAGTCTTGGATGTAGGTCCTTGACTTTCATGACTTGGAATACTTCTTTCCAGTCCCTTCTTGCCTGCAAGGTCTCTTTTGAGAAATCAGCTGACAGTCTGATGGGAACTCTTTTCCCCTTATCCCTTGCTGCTTCTAGAATTCTCTCTTTCATTTTAATCTTGGCTAAAGTAATTATGATGTGCCTTGGTGTGTTCCTCCTTGGGCCCACCTTCTTTGGGACTCTCTGAGCTTCCTGGACTTCCTGGAAGTCTATTTCTTTTGCCAGATTGGGGAAGTTCTCCTTCATTATTTGTTCAAATAAGTTTTCAATTTCTTGCTCTTACTCTTCTGCTTCTGGCACCCCTATGATTCCTATGTTGGGACATTTAAAGATATCCTGGAGGTTCCTAAGCCTCTTTTCATTTTTTTGAATTCTTGTTTTTTCATTCTGTTCTGGTTGAATGTTTATTTCTTCCTTTTGTTCCAAATCATTGATTTGATTCTGATTTCCTTCCTTTCACTGTTGGTTCCTGTACATTTTTCTTATAGTCTTCACTTCTTCCTCTATTTTGCGGCCATATTCAGCCATTTCTACAAGCATCCTGATTACCAGTGTTTTGAACTCTGCATCTAATAAGTTGGCTATCTCGTCATTGCTTAATTCTATCTTGGGAGCTTTGAACTGTTCTTTCATTTGGGCCATATTTTTTGTCTCAGCACACCTGTTATGTAGTAAGGGGCTGAGCCTTAGGTATTCACTAAGGTGGGCAACCCACTTTGCTGAGTTTGGCACTATATGTGAGGGAGGGGTCTGAGAGGGAACAATGCTGCTTGCTTGGCTCTCAGCTGGCTTTCAGTCACTTTCCTCGCTACCCCCAAGCAAATTGGGCCCTTCTGGTGCTGATTCCAGGGTGGGTGGATTTGCATATATTCTAGTACACTGTGGGTCTCTCCAACAAACTCTCCTGTGGTGCTTGGAGTTTCTCCTGCTGCCTCTATATCAGGCATTATGTTAGGCTGTGGGAGTACATAGAAAGGTAAATAAGCTTAGTTTGTGATCTCTGGGAACTTAGAGCTTAGTGTGAGGAATCCTAGAATTAAGAGGAGAAATAGTGAAGGAGAGCCAGAGCATGGGAGAGGCACACCCAACAAAGAAGCCTGAAGGAGCTCTTGAGACAGGAGAAGATCAAAGAGGGTGATAAATTGAGTCCAGAGCAGGGAAAACTTAAGGCAGGGAAGGATGATATAAAATGTCACAGGACAGTCAAATAGGATGAAAACTTTGAAGTCAGTTAGATTTGTTAGTTGAAAAGCCCTTTCTTCCCTGGCTGGTGTGGCTCAGTGGGTTGAGTATCAGCCTGTGAGCTGAAAGGTCACTGCGACCCCAGCTGGGGGCATGTGAGAGGCAACCGATGGATGTTTCTATCCTTCTCTCTTTCCCTCCCTTCCCCTCCCTGTAAAAAATAAATAAATAAATTTTAAAGCCCTTTCATTTCTCAAATCCACCAAGTTCATTCCCTCAGGGCCTTTGCATTTTCTTTTTTTTGCCTGGTATTCTCTGCCCCCCAGGTGTGTGCATAGCTGGCTTCTTGTGATTAAGGTCTCAGCTCAGTGTACTTCCTCTGTGAGGCCTTCTCTCATGACCCAGTCACAGCTGGCCACCTCTCCTCAGTCACTCCCTCTTATTCTTTCAGTCAATAAATATTTCTTTAGTATTCATTGTGTGCCAGGCAGTAGTGTGATAGCAGTAAGCACAACAGACAAAATCTGTCCTCTTAGTGCCTTGTATTCTGCCACATCATGTCATTTCTGTTTTCTTGTTAGTATGCTTCACTGTCTGAAATTTTGTTTAGTTTTTAACTTGTTTATTATCTTTCTCTGTGAATAAAAACAAGAACCTTGTTTTCCTGATTCACCACTATATTTCCAGTACCTGAACAGGTCCTAGGAAATAAATATTCATAAATATTTGTGGAAGGGGTGAATGAATCTTGGAGAGAACTATTTGAATACACATTAAGGGCAGAAGCTACATTGCCTTACCAATAGAATAAGAGTGAATGGAAGAAGAATGAGCAAATGTACGTAATTCTTGTGAGAACATGGTGGCAAACAAGAAAGATAAAACGATGGCTTGATAGGAAAACAAGTTCAGTGTGAGGGACTTATTTTATATAGAAGAGATTGAGCATGTGGGACATAGGCTTCTGCAGCAGGGCACTTGTCTATTTCACTGGTATTATCTCATTGCCTGGTGCCACACCCAGTATATAGTAAGGATGTGATGAATATCTGTTTCGTAATGACTGTTTTTAAACTTGTGAGGAAGACCCAGGAGAGAGAAAGAGATTGAAGGTGTAAGTGTATGGGGAGGGGAGAGGAGGAGTAAGTTTATCCAACAGTCTAAATATCTTGTTGAACATTGAAAAAAGGAGAGGAGGGAGGGAGAAGCATGAAAAGTTGAGGTGGGGGAATTCTTGTTGGACAGCCCTGCATTTCTTAGTCTGTAGGAAGTGTTGTCTACTTGGCAAGTTTGGTGGCTTGAGTAGAGCTGGTACTCCTGGTCAGGGAGAGCCTCACCAAGGGATTGTCTAGGAGCGCAGTAAGGGCTTACTGTTCTCTATGACTGATCACATATTTACATGTTGTGCTTATGTCAGGGCATCTGTTGTATAAAGTGTTTATGCATTTGTTTTCAATTAGTATATCGAAAATTTGGAAAAATGTGTTAAACTTGAAGTACTGAATCTCAGCCATAATCTAATAGGGAAGATTGAGAAGCTGGATAAACTGTTAAAATTACGTGAACTCAACTTATCATATAACAAGATCTGGTAAGTACTACTTCTTTAGGCAGCATTGCAGGGTTATTGACTTTGTTAAAGAGGTAGATTAATGCTCTCATGTTACTGAAAGAAAGCTGTGAAACAGCAGGCACTTTCTTTATTCATGGATAGTCTGGCCCTTTGCAGATGATGACTCCTTCAAGACTTGGCATTAGTAAAGTACTAAGTAATACCTGCCTAGCATTATCAAGAAGGAGATAACGTTTTTTGAGAACAAAATTTTATCTCAATTCTATTTTGGCAGGAAGTTTTCCCAGATAGAGTTTTTGATTCACTGCCTATTACATTAAGAAAGTTGACATGAAGCAGTGTGTTTTAACCCTGTAATTTTGATCCTAAAGGTATTTCAACTCATTTATCCTGATGTTCTTTGCTGATTGATATAAGAAATATACTCTCAATCTTGTTTCCATTTCATAATATGTATTACTGTGAGATATAAACATAAAATTGTCTAGCTAAAACTGCACATAGAAAACTTGTTATAGACAAATAATGCAGATACAAAATCTTGAAAATCTTTGTATCTGTATACTTCCCCCCATGTAGGACTTGATGTATAATGGCCAACAAACAACTAACAGTGGCAGAAACTCTGATGTGGCAAAAATAAATGGGGAAATAACTGATTAATGAATTAATCCTTAATATAAAGTTTGTATAAAAATAATTGATCCAGATAAAAATAATTTCAACAAAATTAAAATGCAAATAAAGAAGCTTGGAAATATTTGCCCAAAATATTGTTCTCCTGACCAAGTAATTACACGGATAATTAAATTGGAATTAAGTTGGGAACATACTTCATCAGTGAAAATTCATCAGTATGGGTGATGAATGTTTTATTAATTTAAATATTCTCATTAAAATATTTGTGTTTATAAATACAATATTATTCTGGGGGTCCACCAGCTCAAAATGGCAGCCTTATCTTGCTCGTATAGCTAATCTTTCAGTAATGACTTAAGGTAATACAGACATCTTCTCTTGTGCAGGGTTGTAACACGTAGCACTGTGTGCTGCTGGGTTTTCCAGCGCTCCCCTGGCTGTCAATGCTAGTACTCTTTATAGTGGTAAGAATGCCACAGACAGACTCTTCTTTTCTGTGTTGTGGGATCATAAAGTTTGGTAGTAAGATAGGTAAGATTTCTGGCCGCAGTAATGAAGAGTTTACCAGAGATGTTATGATGAATTTGTTTTTAACTGCTTCTTTTTGGTTCTCATTTATGAAAAGTGTTGATAAATTATAATTGTGAAAGGTAACCTCACATAAAACTAAGGTGGTTAATTCTAAAAATATAGTGGAGGGCCCTGGCTGGTGTGGCTCAGTGGATTGGGCTCTGGCATGCGAGCCAGGTCTGTGGTTGGATTACAGTTAGAGCACATCCCTGGGTTGTGGGCCAGGTCCCCAGTTGGGGCTGTGAGAGAGGCAGCCAATCAGTGTTTGTCTTACATATAGATGTTTCCTTCCCTCTCTTCCTCCCTCTCCCTCATTCTGAAAGTAAATAAAAATATAGTGGAGGGACTCTTATTATGGTACTAAGTAAGTTTGATTTTACCCTTTGATTTCCAGCAAAATTGAAGGCATAGAGAATATGTATAATCTGCAAAAGCTAAACCTTGCAGGAAATGAAATTGAACATATTCCAGCATGGTTTGGGAAGAAGTTAAAATCTTTGCGAGCCCTCAATCTGAAAGGCAACAAGATATCATCGGTAAGTTATTCAGAGTAGCAAGAATGTTTTTCAAATTTTTGGACTTGTTGAAAAAATTAAAATCTAACTTAAAAAAAATAGGGTCTCTTCTTTTAAGGTCAGTAGTCCTTTGATGAAACGTTAAATTTAGACATAACTTGCGATTGTCTAGGATAATTAAATACAGTCAGTCCTAATTTTACATGATTCCATGGTAACTGAGAGTTGACCTCTTAGTATTTTCACATCTATTATTTTATTTGAGCCTCAGAACACTCGTTTTAAGAAGACAGTGCAGGAATTATTTTTACAATACTATGGGAGGTGGGGGCTGGGTGGTGGTAGGCAAAGGTAGAAAATGCAGGAATGACTGTAATAGCATAAACAATAAAATACAAATAAATAAATAATACTGTTAGTTAGGTACCATAGTTTTACTCCCATTTTTAATTATAGTCTCAGGGAGCTTAAATCTCTTACTTAAAGTCACACACTTTGTACCAGAATTCAGGTCAGTGAATGCCTGGAACAATTTCTTTTTTTCCAATTTATGAGTTAATCTCAATTATAGTATTAGGTGTTTTGGGAGGTTACTCACTAGCTGTTTATAATAGAGCAACTTTATCATGGTTCACATAATCTGATGATGATGTATATTTTTCTCTAGAGTGTAATTTATGATTTTCTTTGATATTTATACAGTTAGATGTTCAAGAAACATTACTAGGTAAAAACATTAATATATTAAATCTGTTTTAAAATTGGAACAATCATGCTACAATTTAAAGAACACCAGTCTTAAAATAGAAGAGAAAAGATGTGCCTTCCACTATGTGTCTAGACTTGCCTTCTGTGAACTTGAAGAAACTCTTCATCTCTCTGAAACTCACTGCTTAAGTTGGAGAAACAATTTCTACCCTGCCTCCTTTACAGGAGTGTTATGGGCTCAGGTGAAATGATAGATGTGAAAATGCTTTAAAAGTTTTAAAACATTGACTTTAAACCTTCAACAGTGGAATCATTAATAATAAACAGCACTTGTTTAATGCTGTGCAGTGAACAATGCCTATGCATTCCTTATTTCACCTTTATGAAGATCTGATAAGGTGATTCTCTACCACCGCACTGTGATGGCCCAAGGCCTCAGAGCCCAACCCCATGCCTTCTTGTACAGCATCATCTTGGAACTCTTGAGGCTTGGGAGGTGATAGGGTAGCTGTGAGTCTAAAATTTGCCACACATATTCCTCAAATAGTGATCCTTAGCCTAGTACTCAGGGTCAGCTGGTGTTAACAGGAAAATCATTCAATAAATATTTATGATTATTTCCAATTTGCTGTCATTTTTCATCCCAGTTCATATTTGACATTGCTATCAATAAATGATACACATTCACTTGGGTAAGATTTTCTTGTACTAACTATTAATAGTAGTTTCTCAACCTTTTAAAATCCATCTTTGGATAAACATAAAAGTCTCATTTCAAAACTTATCCTTATTTCTTTTAACTATTAATTATAGCTGTTATCTGAAAAGTTACCAATTTTTTTTTCAATTTGTTCAATCAGTATAATGAAAAGGCAAAGGGTTTATAGGTACACAGATTTAAAATCAGATCCTGTTTCATTCACTTATAACCTCTGAGCTTTGAGCAAGTCACCTAACTTCTTTGAACAACCTCAGTTTCTTCATGTATAAAGTTAAGATGATTATATATCATAGGTTGTTGTGAGGAGTCACAAATGAAATAGTACATGGAAATGCCGAATAATGCCCTGATGCACTGTACTCAGATACTCAAATACTCCCTCATATTCCTCCCCTCATGTGCTACTTTTTGATAATGGGTTTCATGAATAGATTCCTTGCCATGTTATTAGCAATTTTCTATATTTATTACTTCTTTTAAGTATGTTTATGATTTTTAAATTATACCAATAATGTTATATGTCATTTCAGCTTCAAGATGTAAGCAAGTTGAAACCACTTCAAGATTTGACTTCTCTGATCCTAGTTGAAAATCCAGTTGTTGCCCTTTCTCATTACTTCCAGTTTACCATTTTTCACCTCCGTTCACTGGAAAGCTTGGAAGGTCAGCCAGTAACCACTCAGGACAGACAGGAAGCTTTTGAGAGATTCAGTTTGGGTAAAGTGACTTTTTTTTTAATAACTAAATTTGGGTGGGAAAAGAATAATCCAGAAATTATCCATAAAAAACATATTATGAACATTATAATGCTGTTTAAATTTGCATAAAGTTGTACCATAAATTAATTAATTCAACAAATAGTCATTGAGCATGTATTGTGAGCCAGGCACTGTATTTGGTACTAAGGATACAATGGTGAGGAAGACATAGGGTACTGGTTTTAGTGCAGCTTGTGTTTTAGTGGAGAAGACAAACAAAAAAGGCAAGTAAACCCTGATAAAGTAGCAGAGGAGAACCCCCTTTTGGGAAAGTGTGGTGTAAAGGAACGACTCTATGAGGAAGTGACATTGCAACCGGAGACAAAGGCATTCATGGAGAGGGAGCAGCTTTTACTTTGAGGTTGGATAGACCCTGGTGAGTTAGGGAACTGAAAGGTCAGTATGACTGGAGGGATAGCTCAAGAAAACACTATGGAGAGATTGTGTGTGTGGTGGGGAGGAGATAGCACAGGTCCTTGGAGTTTGGATTTTATTCCAGGTGCAGAGAGCCATTGACAGTTTTTAACTGGGAGTGGGACATGAGCCAGTTTATTTATTAGGATTATTATTGATACAGGATGGAGGATGATTTAGAGCAGAGGAAAATGGAGCTAAAGGGACATGTGATTAGGCTGCTGCAGAAATCTAGGCTAGAAATGTTGATGGCCTGTGTTCAGGTGGTGGGTTTGGTATATCGATGGATCAGTTTGGGAGGTTCAGCCGCACTTTTTAATGGATTGGAAATCCCCAGACTTCTGGCTGGAGTGTTTGGATGGTGATATTATGTATAAATATAGGAGAGCTTAGAATGCTGAATTTGAATGTCTGTGAGAAAACCAAAAAGATTTGGAAATGTGAGTCTGGAGTTCAAAGAGATCTATACTAGACTATAGTATACTAGACTAGACTAGACTAGATCTATACTATAAATTTGGGAGTCAATCCGCATGAAAATGATCATTTAATTCCACCAGAATCATTTAGTCAGGCAGGGGTTGGGATGAGTGAGAAGGAGAGCCAGCTAAGGAAGCTCAGAGAAGCCAACAAGGTAGAAGAAAACCAGGAAATAGTGGGTTGCAAAAGCCCAGAGAAGAAGGTTTCAAGAGAGGAAGTGGTCAGTTACGTTGAATGTTGCTGAGAGAAGAAGTAAGATGAGCACAGAGAAGTGCATGAGATTGGCAACGTCTGATGATGATCTTGACAAAAGCAGTTAAGGCGTGGTTAGGATAAGTGCTAGATTATAGATGGAAGAGTGACATTTGGGTGAAGATTTGAAATTTGTTCCCATAATTTCTCCCCCCAATACCTAATAAGTGAGTTAAAAAAAAAATCACCAGTAGCTTCCAGACCAGGAAATGGGCAGAAGCCAGTGCCATAAAACCTGAAAGCTAGTAGTCAAAGAAGCAAAGACAATATTCAAGAGCAGAGCAGAAAGACAAGTCATGGCTCAATTCTTTTGGTCCTTAAGAAGACAAGATTAGATCAGAGAAAAAGAAGAAAGATTGCCTCTTAATGAGAGGGACAGGACACTTTCTCCGTTGAAGGGGGAGATGTGTGCAGGTGTGGGTAGTTTTGTTGCTTTGGTGGTGGGAAAATGAGGAAGTTGCCACTAGCAGGGTCTGTTTTCTCGTGAAATATGAGGTCATCAACTGAGAGAGAAGATAGAAGGAGTACGGGGTGGGGGTGTAGAGAAAGAGGAAGGTATGGAATATTCATTTTAGAATGTTAGGAAATGAGCCTCTATATTCAACCATTTGAAATTGATGTTAGTCTACTTCACTTACAAAAATGATAGTCTCATAATGTGGGACTAGTACTTGACAAATATAAATTCTAATTAGCTTGGGATGCCCCTTACTCAGCATTTATTACCCTGAAGTTTATATTTTAGAATCCTTAAAATATAAGTAATACAAAGGAAAGTCATTGTATAAATGTGCTATTGGGGAAGATGTTTAAATTACGTATGATGCGTTGATGACTTTGAATATTAATTAGGAGCCTTTAATGTGCTGAGCTCTTGGAATCCAGTGGTGAAGTGAATGGATGCAGTTTCCGCTTTCACAAAGCTTAAGTGGGGAAGGCAGACAACCAAGCTATTTGATCACATTTTACGATTCCCTGTGTGACAAGAGCCGGAGCAGAGGTGCAAGGTGGTGTGAGAGCATCCCTGAGAAGCATCTAACCAGTGGAGAGGATAGAGTCAGGGCAGACTTTTCAAAATATTTTTAAAACTAAGACCTGGAGGATGCAAAATAGACCAGTAATAGATAGAGGAAGCCAGTTCCAAGCAGAAAGTGTGAATAAAAGCCTGCAGGTGAGAAGAGGAATCACAAATCTGAAGAACTGGAATCATTTCAGTGGGCTGCAGCAGGGCATGCTTGAAAATAATGCTGGAGAGGGAGTTTGAGACCAAATCATGAAGAGACTTGTCAATTCTTCATACAGGCTTTTTGGATCCTATCCTAAACGTAATGGGAAGCCTCTGAAGGATTTTAAGATAGCATAGTATTTTGCAAACATGCTTGTACCATCCTTTAATGTTTGATTACAAATGTCCAATAAAATACTGCATTTTTTATGGGAGGCCTGAAAAGAAGCTTCATTTATCAACACAGTAATTGAATTAAATATTTGGGGAAAATGTTATCTTTTAAAATTGTTATTCATTGATGACTTCTTACCTCTTAATGTAAATCACTTTCTAGTTCAAAACAGTCTTTTTTCCCCTCCAAAAGTTAGTCATAGCAAATAATTTAGCCCTGGCTGTTGTGGCTTAGTGGATTGAGCATCAGCCTGTGAACCAAAAGGTTGCTGATTCGATTCCCTGTCAGGGCACATGCCTAGGTTGCGAGCCAGGGCCCCAGTTGGGGGCATGAGAGAGGCAGCCGGTCAGTGTTTCTCTCCCACTCTTTCTCCTTCCTTTCCCCTCTCTCTAAAAATAAATAATCTTAAAAAAATAAAAGTAGAACTATATTTATACTGTTGTAAGAGTTCTTTTGCTATTAAGAAATATTCTTACCTTTCTTCAACTAGGAACTATAATGTTCAATAAACTATTAAATTTGTATTGGCAGAAGAAGTAGAAAGACTAGAAAGAGACCTGGAAAAAAAGATTATGGAAATTGAAGAGCTTAAGAGCAAACAAACAAAGTTCCTGGAAGAAATTAAAAATCAAGATAAATTGAACAGATCATTAAAAGAGGAGGCTGTGTTACAAAAACAGAGTTGTGAGGAGCTAGAGAGTAACCTCAACACGAAAAATGAATTGGTAAGTTCATATTTTACATTGTTTACATATTTTACTATGTTTTGACTATATATATTCTCTTGAAATAGAGCATTCTTTGTCCTTGGGTCTGAAAAAACAACTTCCTGACCATAGAGTGGGGAAGATGTGGTTTAACAGAAATATGTGCTAAAGACTTTACAAGCAGTAGTTGACTGGGCGCTGTGTCGTGTGGCTGCCCAAAAGACGGGTGCTGTGTTGGGCTACATTATGGAAGTGCAGTACCGAGCCCCAAAGAGGGAGGTGAGGCCCCATACTCGGAGGAGCTGGTCAGATTACCCATAGATGTGTGTATTTTTTTTTTTTAACAACATCATTGGTGAGACCATACATTGGCAAAAACTTTTAGAAGGCAATTTGGCAAAATTATCCAAATTTAAATGGACATACCCTATGTCCTGTATAATGGAAATATCAACAGTATACATAGTGTTTATGTTATTGTATTTATTTATTTGTTTATTATAATTGTTATAACATTACATAATCTATATTTCCAATAAAATGTTCTGTAGAAATGGTAGCAAGAATGTGTAAAGATATTGTATATGTGCATACATACATATATAAAATATGCATATACACATGTATATATGCTAGGACATTCCCTAGAATATTATTTATATTAGCAAAATATTGAGAATAACTGAATTGTCCCCCAGTGGATATCTGTGTAGTAGAAAAATCTTGTTAAATATTAAAATGAGGTGGAGCTGTAGGTCCTGGTACAGAAGGATGTCTAGCACATATTGCTATGTGAAAAAAGCAAGCCATAAAAGAGTGTATCAAGGACAATCCTATGTATAATGGCATCAGTATGTGTTGGGGAAAATGGTAAAACGTACTAAACTCTTGACGGTAGTCATTTCTGAGGAGTAGAATTACAGACTTTCAAATTGCCATTTATGCGTATCTGTAATACTTAGATTTTATAAAATTTGGCTTTATGGTTGAAATAAAAAGAATATTTTAGAAGAGACTTAAACAGACTAGATAGTGTATGATCAGAAGGTACCTGACCCAGAGGCCTTAAAGGTCGTGAGACTGTGTCCTATGAGGAATGGCCAAAGCAACCAGGAGCGTTCGCCTGGAAAAGAGGAGAAACAGCGAGCTCTGATGATTGCCTTCAGGGAGTTAAAGGACCGTTCACAGAAGAGGGACATAGGCTTACTGACTAAGGTCCCACAGGTAGAATTAAGAAGTAGCGAATAGAAAATATAGTAGTAAAGAAGAAATTTCGAATAGCCGACCTGAGATACAATGCAGTAACTCTGGACTGTGTTTGCTGTCACTGAAACCGGCATATGCTCGGGGCTGGGGGAAAAGATGAAAACGCTAGACAGTGAGATGGACTAAATCTTAAAAGGCCTTCTGTGCTCAGAGAATCTGACCCTGTAGTATTAGTCTACTACTTGTCCTTGAAGGAAAAAAGAGCTATTGGTACTTTCTTTTTTTTCTTTTGACAGTTCGTTTTCTGATCTATGCATAACTTAGAGAACCCTAACCTCTCACATAACTATAGAATCTTAGATACAGTTAGAATTTTTTGCATTTCCCTTTCAAGATTGACATTCTAGCTTAATTATTTGTTGACAAGAATTCTGCTTAAGCATTTAAATTTTTTAGCAAGAAAAAAGTGTCCCCTCCTCTGTGCAGAGAGGGAAATAGTTACATAAAATTCAAATACTTAACCTCGTCCTCGAGCTTCTTTGCCTGAGAAGAAAGGTAATTTATACCAGGGGACATGATGAAAGGGCAGCTTCCCCAGCTCTGTTAGTCAGATATTCAGAGCATATGTGGGTTCCTTCATATGCCTCTTATTTGAAGGTAGTTTTCAAATATCAGCTGTATTCTGAAGGCATACTGAAAATATGTTAACAATTTGGTGATTGTCAGTGATTTTATATTATACATGCTTCTATTGCTCTCCATTCCATAAGAAAGTGGATTGATGAGAAATTTAATCGTTGGAAACTTACATGACAATCAGTTTCATTTTAGCAGTGAACTCTTCAAGTTGTCACTTAACATTTGTATTTAAAATACAAAAAAAACCCTCCTAGTACTCACTGTGGTATCACTTGATATTTGTGAGCATTTAAACATTTTCCCTGAGTTATCCAGCTTTTTTGTAATACAGAATTCATCTTTTATTAAGATAAAAGAACTTATAATTTCTATATGCTGACTCCCTAGCGCATGTTAGTTAATTCACTGACAACCTTAGCAAAATGTTGCCATTTTATGACCTTGCACTGTCCCCAAATTATGGATTGTTATAGTTGTCTAGTTTTTTCTTTTATTTGTTTATAGTGTTGTTGATATATT
The DNA here is from genome assembly GCA_004027475.1 of Anoura caudifer. Taxonomy (NCBI): domain Eukaryota; kingdom Metazoa; phylum Chordata; class Mammalia; order Chiroptera; family Phyllostomidae; genus Anoura; species Anoura caudifer. The sequence goes on along the minus strand of PVKU01005403.1, from coordinate 94,392 downwards.
TGTGCTGTGGATAAATGTTTTGTAAATTGTCAATGGTTTTGCTGTTTTGTTTTTTCTGTAACTATTTTTGGTTAGAAGATAGACTATGCTCTTCTTCATGTCATGCTATTTTCATATTAAACCATTTAAAAATACATGTATATACAAAGTTAGTAAGTTTACTATAACAAATTCTGATAACACAAATGTATACAGTAGAAAATGAAGGTCTCACTCTTCACCTACCCCATTGCCTGGTGTTAATATATATCCTTTTTGTTTTCTCTGTTTATACAATATACAGATAATAATGTAAATGTAATTAAAATATATATACCTTTGAATATTTTTGTGATTTAAAAACTCTTACTATATATATTTTTAATTCTGCATCTTATTTTTTACAAAACAGTATGTCATGGACAGCACTCCAAGTTTAAAAAGAATACACTCATACTTGTGCACATACACTTCATACATACACTACCCATAAATCTTTCTCACTCTTCTCAGAGTCTGTATTATGTTCCATTATATGAATCCTCCATAATTTATGTAGCCTACTATTATTGATGAATATTTAGGTTGCTTCCACTTTGTTGTTATTAGAAACAATATTAGAGAGAAAATCTTTATATGTAAATATATATATCTTATACATTCATACTAGTAATTCCTTAATATAAATAACTACATTATTTTGAATTTGTAAATAGGAAAAAAATGGAATCTCCTTGCTTTAATTTCACATTTCTTTAGTTGTTGAGTTGAGTATTGCATATGTAATTATTAGCTATTTTGTATTCATTAAGTTTTTTCTTTAAATTTATTTTGTTTTGTCTGTTCTCTTATTATTCCAAAGAACTATTCTATTTTCTTTAAAGAATTCTAGGTTTTATTCTGAGAGCCTGTATTTGAAAAACATTTTTCATCCTCTTATGCAGAATATCTGGTAATAATACCATCTACAATTATGTAGTGTTTTCTAGTTTCATGTAGTAGGTCAACCTGCAAAAGAAAGGTGGTAACATCGAAGTAGAACTGCTGGTGGCCTTTAAACTGTAGTAGTTCTCCCTCTCCTGCCACCAACAAATATTAACTTTGATTATCTTTGATATTAATATTGCTCTTTGTCTTTTTGAAAGTTATTTAACTTTTATTCTTTAGTTTCTTCATTTTTCAAATGAGGATGACTTACCTGTCCTGCCAGTCTTACAGAGTTGTGAGGACTTAATGACATAGTTCATATGAAAATAATTTGAAATGATACAGGCTAAGTAATGGAAGGTGATAAATCTGTAACTCATAGAATGATGATAAAATGTGTCCATATAAGAAAAATGCGAGTACTGATAACAATTACTTTTTAAGGTGATTTGTCAGTAAAGAGCAACTTATGTTATATACAGCCTCACTCTAGACTTCTCCAGTGATGGTTTCTGTTTGCTTCTTTCCCCTTTTAGCCCTTGTCTTGGTTTCTTGCAGACCTTTTTCTGCCGATTCTTTTTTCTTCCTTAAAGGTAGCTCCTTCAGGACTGACTTGCACACTGTTTTTCATGGTTTGCATGATACTTTGTATGAATATGCTTATGTACATTTTTAAGTTTTGAAACTGGCTTGCCTTCCCAAGAAATGTGCTTGTGTATGTATGTATAATTTTTTTAATGGATGTGTATATAGGAGAGTGAATATGAATGTGGGGGGGGAAGAATTTGTATCATTTTTTCTATTGGTAAATACGTTAACTGCAGTCAGCTCTTGATTATCCACAGCTGATACTGTAACTAGCCAACTTCCCAGGTCCTTTGACTCTTGATTTGCTCTCATTTGTGCATTCCCTCAATGAACATCTATTGGATGCTTACTGTATGCTAAACCTAGTGCTATAAAAGATACAAACATGCTTTGATATGCACAGAGTGCTTATTATTATTTGCCTGCAGAGACCAGTTCATGCATTTTCCGTGGTCCCAGGCATATTTGCCTTTGGTCTTACTGCCAATGGTCTTTGGGAGAGAAGCCCAGGATTAGTTGACACTGTTGGTTATGAGTTGCTTTCTTGAGACTTGGTGACTTAGGAGCATTCACTGAAAGAGCATCAGTGTGGGTACGTGCTGGACACCCTGTAGCAGGAAGTTGAAGGTGTATAGTATAATAGAGGGTTAGATTTGAAATCAGGGGACTTGGAATTGAACTCTGCCTCTTCCACGACCAGCTGCGCAATTGGGCAAGTTACTTAACTTCTGTGTGCAGCTTTTGTCGTCTCATAAGGTAGCTATGAAGATTTGGTGAGATAGCACAGGTAAAATGCTTAGAACAGTGTCTGGCACACAGTGGGGATCCAGTCAAGATTACCTCTTATCCAGGTTAGTATCACTTCCCTTTGATGGATAATCAGGAGGTGACTGTAAGCTAAATCATGCACGACTTTGATTTCCTGGGCCTTGTAAAATGTTTATGTTTGTCTATTTTTTATTCTCTCAAGCTTGCATTTTTATATTAATAGATTTTTTCTGCATGGTTTGTTTGTTCATCTGTTTGTTTTTTGGTTTTCTATCTACTATCACACACTGGCAAAAAAAAAAAGGTGAAAATCACTTAGTGGACCTTTGAAATGAACTTGAAGGATTGGTGTAATAGAAAGGGGCGGGTACTGTTAGTTAATGAAATATTTAGCCTCTGCCACTAGTATAATATGTAACTTTGAGAAGTCAGTTCACCCATCTGGGACTCAGTTTTTTAATTTATAAATTCAGAGAATTAGACTAGATGATATCTTTTACTGTAGCTCCAAAAATGTCTAAGAATAACCGGTAACTAAAAAGTTATAATTTTAGTAGAATTAATTAAAAATTTAGTATTATATATTTGAATCTGATTAATTGATCTTACATTCCTTATCCTCTATTACAAAAAATAATATTCTGAACAGCTAAAACTGAGATGCTGTTAGCCAAAATACTACAGCAACAATACAGCAGTTAAAACCAAACTCTTATTTTCATCCTTCTCATTCCTCCTCCTGATTCCTTTATAATTAATATTAAATATCATTTCCATCCATGATTTGAAGCTACCAGTAAAATTGCAGAGTGAGTTTAATAAATTGTTGTTAATTATTGGGAAATCAGAAAGCAGGTACTTAGTAGACTAGTTACTTAAAAATAATTGATACAGAGTTATTTTCATGTTTGGTTAAAGCAAATTTAAATGTTTTTAAAATCTTCATTCATTGTATCCTGAAATAGATAACTTCAAAGGTCTTTTATGTGATCTCTTATGATAACTTTGTATTTCGTTCTTTTTAATACTTAAGAATTATAAGATATTCTGAATGTTGTGCTCTTTGCTGTGGGGTTTAAAACAATCTAATTATTAGTTATGATTAGAACTTACCTCATACCATTGTACCTTTATGCTGATTTACTGATGCTCTATGTTATCTCATATCAAATTGGGCCAATAGCTAAAACAGAAGACCATGGAACTAACGCGAGCATGTCAGAAACAGTATGAGCTGGAACAGGAATTGGCCTTTTATAAAATTGATGCTAAATTTGAGCCACTAAATTACTATCCAGCAGAGGTGAGTTATCTTAATTTTTTAATAATCCACAGTTAAAGCAAGCTTATAGTGGGGCAGGGGAGGGCAGGTATTGGAGACTTTCAAGGGTTTTTATCAATAACCACTCCACTTTCCTGTTGTGAGGGCATCAGAAGAATAAAATGTATTTTGATCTGAGAGTTATTTGGCTCTGTATGTTAGAGCAGTATCCAAAAGAGATACCATATTTTGCTGTGTATAGTACATACTTTTTTTTGCCCAAATATTTGAGGGAAAAACAAGAATGCGCATTATACATGGAAAAATACGGTAAAAAGCCCGGAAGGATTCTTACCTAGAGCCCTATCCATAACCCAAAGCAGCTCTCTAACCCTCAGATACCTCACTCAAGAATATGGTTGATCATCTCCCTTAAATCTGAACTTCCAGAAAAAGTGCACCGCCAGCTTCAGCAACCATGGAATAGCCATCTCCGTATGTTGTTTGTTCAGTAACCACTGGGTGCAGTCTTAGTCAACTGTTATTTATACATATGTCGTAAATCTTACTGCAAAAGAGAAACCACTTAATGTCTAAGACCCAGTGATTGTAACCAGCATCATATTATTTGGATAAAAATGCAATTATTAAAATTTATTAAATAGATACTTATATATCAGCCAGGAGACCAAGATAAAATACCTAAATTTCTGGCTTGAAAGATTAAGCAGGGCTAAAAATCACATAACTTTAATCAATAAATCCAAATTCACTCTTCAGGAATAGGAGGAGAAATCCTTTGAGACCATTTTTTGTTCTAGTTCTTTTCTGGTATATCAGGATGAAAGAATGATATACATTTTTCAACTTCTAGGCATGTAGAGTTAACATTTAGGTGGTTTTGTGATATGTTCTTCATAATAAAATGAATAATATCACTTGACTGTTTATAAGTTACTTATTAAACCACACATCTATTAATTTGTTTTGCTTGTAGTATGTTGAAGTTGATAAAACCCTAGAGGAAAGCCCCTATATTGGTAAATCCAGATACAAGAGAAATATGTTCACCAGAGAGAGTTACATTATCGATAAAGCGCAGCCAATAGAGATCAAGAAGGTGGAGCCAGATGAAGGGGAACAACCTAGAAGTGGGCAGAAGAACTTGAAAGCCCATACGCCACTGGACATACAACTGGAAGACAAAGAAAGAAAAATAAACGCAGGTTTAAAAAAGTCATTTTAAATTCTTTAAAAATATTAAAAGGTTGACTATGTAGGAAATTGTGTTTTAATAATTCTTTTACTTAATATGCTGGAGGCATTTATTTGCTGTTTTGTGAAAAGTCTAAAACAAAAGTAGTGATTCATTGAGCAGGTTATAGTTATTTCTATTCTATTAGAAAATGGGGTTTTTGATAGTAATTCGATGACAACATATCCAGGGGATACAAGAATGCTTAAATCGCCTGCCAACAGATCCTTTTCACCATTGGAGCTATACATTCAAAGACATAATTAGTAATAATTGAAGCAAGTAAAGTACCGCTTTATTACTATGTATGCAGCCAAAACCTAAAACAGTGCTTTGGATGAATTGGATCAGGGCACTCTCCTTAGGTTGGATCATGAGGCTGGCTTTGACTCTTTCCAGCCTGTCCCACATTCCACCTCCTCAACCTTCCCTCCCATCCCACCCCTAGAACATCTGATTCAAGGGATCTTACCTCCTCCTGGCAAGTCACAAAAATGAAGAAGTCAATCTAAGAGGGCTCTTAGAGACTCTGCCGATGACAGACTTTGAATCCACTTTCCCACTCAGCTGCATAGATATGAAAGAAGGAGAAAGTGGACTTGAGTTCATGCATCCCACTAGGGATCATGGCCCATTGTGGGGCTCTGACCAATCATATTAGCAGCTCATCGTCCCTTGGTTAGTAGCTAAATGGAAAACATGGAAGCCCAGTAGGGTTGACTGGGAGAGGGAGGAAAGAGATTGAGTTGTCCATGTATACTGTATGCCAGGCTCCAGAGGGAGAAAACAAAAGTAAATCAGATATCTGTGCAGACTAGCCTCAAGGAGCTCACCATTTTATAGGAGGCAGGGAAGAAGTAAGGGAGAAAAAGAAATTGGAAATTTGAAGTAGAAACTAATTGATTTGAGATTACTTTAGTTGAGAAAGACTGTCCAGTAGTGAATTTCTTGATATTGAGTCCCATTATAAAAGTATTTACCTCTAACGCAGGTTTTTTTAAAATAGATTAAGCCTAATTATATAACTTAGTGACATGTAAGTATATATTTACCAATAAAATCCTTATTCTCTCAAAAGAGATTTTTAGTGTTGGGATCATCAATTAAAGCCCCTTTTATGTTAAGAATTTTACAGATTTAAAGGATCAATTAAAGGGGACTACATGGTAGTGAAAAAATATGATAAAAGGATAAATTATAGTCCTATAGCATATCATGAAACTATTCTGGAGATTAATAGAAAGGAAAACCATCATAAGTTACATTTTTTATTCCTGTGATCTATAATTTAATATAATCTGTAATGTATAATTTAACTGGAGGGAGGAGGTTCTTGTGAAGAAAAACACTGTTAGAAATTTAAAAATTCAAGATTTTTCTTGTGTGTGTGTGCATGGTTTTAAATTTGCAGCACAAACTCGACTCTCAGAACTGCATGATGAAATAGAAAAGGCAGAACAACAAATCTTAAGAGCTACTGAAGAATTTAAGCAACTGGAAGAAGCTATACAGCTTAAAAAAGTATGTAAAACAAAGCAGCAATGCTAAGAAGAAATGCAAAAAATGAAATGTTTTCTCCCTTCATAACCATGTAAAACAATTTTTAAATCAGCGCTGCTTAATTAATTATGAAATAACAAATTTCAGAGTCAAATGTACTTTTAGCAATTCCAATTACATTTTCCTTCCAATCATGATGACATCCCATTAGCATTTTATAAAGTATGTAGAAATTAATTACTTACAATTTATGTAAAAAGATGTATTTGGTCTACACTTATTAGAAAAAGCACCCACATTACCCAGGGAAGTTGCTCTCTGACATATCTCCTAATTTAATTAAGCACTCCCTACTTTTAAGATCATGGGATCTAGATTAAAAGCCAGAAGACATCTCTACTATAACATAAACATTATCAAACAAGCAGCAGAAATGTAAATGATGTAAAATATGGTATACAAAAAGATGGAAGTGATACACTCTCAGAAATAACAAAGTGTGTCATGAAGGAAGTTCAAATTCATGATGTAATAGCATAGGGTAGAAATTCAGAAACAGAAGTATTTGACATTTTACTTTTTAAGTGTGCAAAAGGTTTTAGTTATTTGCAACTTTTAAATAACAGTATTTCAAAATTATGAGGATAACTGCACTCATACTATAGTAGATAGAACAAGAATGTAAATCCAAAGTATAGAATCTTTTTAAAGATAGCGTTACTTTTGGATTATATAGTAACTAGAAATTGATTCAAGTTTATTGGAAGCTTACTATATGGCAGTGGCTGACTGGGCCCTCAGTAAATGAACAAAACACATGTGTCCCTTCTTCATGGTCAGGAAATAGGCAACAAACAAAAGTATAAAAGAAATGTATAATTAAGCAATATAAGTGTTATAGAAAAAAATTAAAAATTAGGAGAAGTAATAAAAGATTATAATTTAAATTGTGGGGACTCACAAAGACTTCTCTGAGGAGGTGACATTTAGGCTGAGACCCAAGGGATGAGAGGGAGCCAGTGAGGCAGAGTTAGGAGAAAGCTATTCCAGGCAAACTAAGGGTTCCTTTGTAGAGTGAGGGAGAGTGTTATGGAAGATGAGGTTAAAGATCATGCTGGGCTTCATATGCCATTTTAAGGGGTTTGAATTTTATTCTGAATATAATGGGAAATTTTGAAGGACTTTAGGTAGTAGGGTGGCTAATCCTATTTGTATTTTTACAAGAGCACTCTGACTACTGCAAGGGAATGAAATGGGGGAGGTGGAAAGAATGGAGATTTATGCACCTGTTAGGAGGCTATTTAGTATAGACAGGAGATGGTAATAGCTTGAACTAGGAAGGTGATGGTGAGTGTCAAGAGAAATCAGACTGATTCTACGTAAAATTTGGCAGCAGAACTGATTGATAGGTCTTAAAGATGGATTAAAGGTAGGAGATGAGGTGGAGGGAACTATCAAGAATGATTTTAATAATTAAATAAGAATGTTTTATAATAGTACTGGCCAAAGTTTTATATAGCTGGATCAATAGATATAAATAATGGACTTTTAAAACAAAATGTGCTTGGAAAAAGTAGTTAATTTAAATGAGTAAATCTAAATCTAAATTTTCATTACACTATTAATTTGCTTGACATGCTAATAATGACAAGGGTAAGTACAATATAAAGTAAGTACTGTATAAAGTCAGCTACTATTAATAATTTACATGTTTATATTAGAGTGACTTTATTTTTACCTGCTATTAAATTATTAGTTTTCCTAAACTTTTATAAAATAAAGTTTTCTACATGTAATAAGCATAAAAGTATAAGATGTGAATGATACCTGGGTAACTTCTATATTTTGTTATTAAAAAAAAAACTCATAGAGCACACCTTTAAATTATAAAAGTTGTTTTCTTCAAATTTGTAAATCAATGTTGCTATCCTCTGTTAATTGTGTGTTGGGGTGTCGGGGTTTAGGTTTCAGAAGCAGAGAAAGACCTTCTTTTCAAGCAGTTGAGTGGTAGGATACAACTTCTAAATAAATTACGCCAAGAAGCTCTGGATCTAGAAATGCAGAAGGACAAGCAAAGGCAAGAAATTGCTGAAAAACAGAAGGAAATCCAGGACTTGCAAATGGTCCTAGATAGCTTGGGTTCTGAAGACCCGAAACATGTAAGTAAATGAAGAGATTTTGACTTGTTCTATGGGGACTAGAATTTCGTTTTATGGAGATATTATGTCTCATCATTCTTAGCCTTGGAATCCTTTTTGAAATTCTTTTTTAGTTTGTTGCGCAAATTTGAGTTATATATATATTTTATATGTGTGTATGTGTGTTATGTATTCATATGTGTATGAACATATATATACACACATACATACTTATATATAAAATATATATGTATATGTGTTTAAAACATAACAACCCAGGGTTTGAAGAAAGTAAACTTTCAATAGAAAGAGGGATGCATAATATATTTAAGTGGTTGAATTTCATTATATTTCAAATCAAGAGAAACCTGCTTCAAGGTGCTCTCTAAACGTCTTACCCTTTCTCTCTCTTTGCCTTATTGTCTTCATTCTAAGATCTAGGTGGTAATATAGAAGAGTAGAAGTAGGTTTAGAGTCCTTTTTCTGCCCCTTCTATGATCCTTTATGCAAATATTTCACTAAAGCTATTTGTTGTTTCATAATGTTTGTTTTGTCCTTAAAAAGGAAACATTTCTCTAGAGCACAGGTGGCAAACACAAGGCCCGAGGGCCGAATCCGGCCCTCCACCTTGCTTCATCTGGCCCGGCACCTTGTTTCTACCTGGTGGCAGCGCCAAGCTCCTTGCCCCTAGTTAAGGAGTAGTTTACATGTATACAGCCCTAAAATTACATTCGGTCATTTGAAGGCAACCATGAGGCTGATATGGCCCACAGTGAAAATGAGTTTGAGAGTATGTCTTCCTAAAATATGGCCCCACGTGGTTAGGTGGCTGGATGATGGGATTAGGTTCTTGTCTCTTTCTGTCTCTACCCTGAGAAGTCTTACTTAATAGCTTATATTTTAGCCAATATTTGTACAACACAAGTGGAAATATTTTCTGCATATTTTAATGGTATACTTTGCATAATAAGGTGATTTTTAAATAACCTTAAGATCTCTGGATCAAAAGAAATTATAGAATTTAACATGGTAAGGACCGTGCATTATAATTGCTTTAAGTATTTGAGAAGTTTTATTCCTTGAAACATTTTAGAAAATGTTATAGATTTTTTTTATTGCAGACCAGCTAATTTTGACAAAGGGTGACCTTTTCATCATAGACTTAAGGTCTTTTCTAACAGAAGCTAAGACTTAGTATTAAAATTGAAACCAAAAGTAATCTTGATTATTTTAAATAATTTTTGGTACATGAAAAGTTAGAGATTTTAAATAATGTGTGTAATATGGTCAATAAAATCTTTATTGCATTTATTTGTTCATAAGTCTTCCACCCCAAGCGAGGCCCCTGAGGACAGGAGCTGTATCCCTAGCAGCCAGCCCTGTGTTTATGCCTGCGTGCATCAAGGCAGGCAGGAAGGAGCCAGCTTGTAGGCACTACCCAAAGCTCCTTTGCTGCTCCTTCCAGTTCTGTGATTTATGAGTCTAGTTAAAACCTAGATTGTATGTTCCCTTTCAACAATAACAGTCATATTCCTGGCAGACGTAGAGTCTAATGCTCACTGTATTTATGTAAAGAGTTGCATATTAGAAAGAGTTAAATGAGAAGTAGGAATGCCATCTAAGTTTTGAAGGTAGCTATAATCAATCTGTGTTAGCAGGGATGAAACATCCAAACCAGATTTAAGATTCCTTTTTGGTATTGTTAAAACTACTTAAGGTTCCCTGGGCATTGTAGCTTAATTGGTTGGAGCATGTGCCCATAAACCAAAAAAGAGTTCACAAGTTCGATTCCTGTTTGGAGAACATGCCTAGTTTGTGGGTTCCGGTTGATGTTCTTCTCTCTCCCTTCCTTTCTCTCTGGATCAATGGATATATCTGGTGAGGATTTAAAAAAAAAAAAAAAGTACTAAAGGTTAGTTCTTAAGGTTACAGCCTTAGTCCAAGCACCAGAGGAATGTCTCTGTTTAGTTTGTTCACTGGAGGGAGCATCTTTTTCTCATTTGCAAACAAAGTTGCCTTATTGGCTAGTTTTAGGCACCCTATTTTAGGCTACAGATATGAACATTTTAGCAAAAGGGAAAGAATCAAGAGTGGGACCCCTGCATATTTTTTAAACAGATGTAGACTTTTATTCAGTTAACTTTTAGTAGTAATTAGATGAGGTATCTTTCTGAATGGGAAATAAAATTTAAAAGTAAAAACGAGAGATTAGAAAATAGTATATGACTGACATATATGATGGAAAGCACGTATATTAAGTGCCAACAATGCCTTGCATAGTGCTGGGTTTTTGCTTATACTGGTGAGGAACTTTATCTCCCTAGAAGATTGGTGACTCTTTTTTCAATTTGCAAAAGATGAGAATATGATTTAGAAAGTTTAAATGATTTTCCAAGCTCACCCTTTTAGATGGATGTAGAGCCCATGCTTTTGTGGCTGCAGTGACCCTCTCCCCACAAAGGGATTGAAGGTCTAAAGAGATTAATTATTTTTAAAATTAGCTCAGAGCTGAGCCTAAGTCAAGTTTCCAACAAACATAAGCATTTAACTAGGTTTCAAAAAGAAAAAAATATTTAAAAATCAAATCCTATTTTAGTTATAAAAATGGCCATAGCTAGAAGCACATATATCACAGGAGCGAATAATAAAGGATTTATATCTCTCTTCCCTACTCGGCAATGCCCTACAAAAGCAAACGGTAATTGTTCCCCGTGGAGATTTAGCCTGCAGTAATCTTTTGCAAAGGGTGTGCGTGATTGGCCCTTGGGAGCTTCCTGTGTTGTGGGGCCAACAGAGGTTGCTCGTGATTGGACCGGCTGGGCTGTCCCTCACTCTGCCAGGAATGTGGTTTGAAGAGCTGGGAAGTTACTGAGGCTTGGAGGCGCTTACAAAAATGTGACTGTCAGAGAGGGAAGTGCACAGAAATTTGAAGATATTAGAAAGCGTTCCGCCCACAATTTCCTAGTTCTCAACGGCTCAGTTTTAACAGAACAATTTTTAAGTTAAGGTAGGATCATTTTTTCTCTCTCTCTCTACAAAGGGCTTAAAAGGAGGAGGAGTCAGAGATGTAAGTTCCTGTTTTTACAATAACTCTTTTGTGAGCACCATGGTACTGAAAATTGCAGAATCTACTTTTGCATCCATGTGTTTAGTGCAAATCATGGGCATATTGAACCATTTTTTTGTCCTGCATGTAAAGAAATTTCAATTAAAATTTTAATGGTGAATTTTAAAGATTTATTGATAGAGATATGAATACAGGGTTGTTGTTGTTTTTTTTAATTCTTTCTTGAGCCATAAAAATCTTAAATTTACTTCAAATTTAAGCTATTGCCTGCAGTTACTTTTTCAGAAAGATTTTGGGTGGATATTTTGGGAATGTAGGAAGAAGTGTTTTGAAAATCCTGTCAGGTTTTACCAGTAGTAAATTTGAAACCTTCTGATCAAGCTGCCATTCATTTGGTCTTTCTTGCCTTTGGAGGCAGCAGACCTCTAAAATTGAAAAATGTCATTTTACAGTCAATGGGGTCTTGGAGTTTGTTGTTTGGACTGGAATGTAGTTCTTTCCCCTGACAGTTCCCCTGATGGCTCTGTCTCTCTGATGGGAGCAGGGCGCTGCAAACAGAGCCTGTGAGGGTGTGAGCAAGAGGGCAGAGACTCTGGGGAATTACTTTGCGTCCATATGAACACTCTCCGAGTGATCTGGGCAGGTCATGTAATGAATCTGAGACTCAGTTTTGTCATGTGTAAAAGGAAGAGTTAGACTACTCCCTGGTTGTCAGTTTTTTTCCCCCCAGAACACTTGAGAAATACAGTCCGGTCTTTTCAGTTACCAGTAGCTCCCTGAAGCGATGCCAGTCAGGGTGGGAGAGGGTGTGTGGGTGTGTGAAAGCTCTGTTTTCCACCAGGGACATATGTAAGAGCAGAGGAGTGTGCCTCCAGAGGGCCAGCCCTCCATCTTGAGAATCACTGGGCTGAATGGTGTTTGAGTCCTTCTGAGCTCCTAGCTTATTTAAACCAAAAAACAAAATGTTTGGTTGTATAAGGAATTGAAAATAAACTTGAATTTCAAGTAAGTTTTTATTTCATGTCTCTATTATCCCATAAGAAACCTTTTTTAGAAGTACATATGTTTTTTATTAAAAAGTTATCACTTGTTTATTATAAAATTTTTAGTATAAAAAACTCATAAAAAAGAAAAAAATCTCCCGTAATCCTTCCACCTAGATATTATACTTGTTAACATTTGCAATATAGTCTTTTTCTGTATGTATATGTAATCAACTAACTTTTTGAAAACCTTTTATCATTAAAATTTTTTAAATTATATTTTATTGATTATGCTATTACAGTTGTCCTGATTTTTCTCCCTTTACACCACCCCTCCACCCAGCATACCCCATGGCAATCCCCCCACCATTGTTCATGTCCATGGGTCATATGTATAAGTTCTCTGTCTACTCCATTTCCCATGCTGTACTTTACATCCCCATGGCTATTCCGTAACTACCTATTTGTACTTTTTTTTTTAAAATTATTTATTTATTTTTAGAGAGGGGAAAGGAGGGAGGAAGAGAGGGAGAGAAACATCAATGTGTGGTTGCCTCTCATGTACCCCCCTACTGGAGACCTGGCTACAACCCAGGCATGTGCCCTGACTGGGAATCAATCCAGCAACCTTTTGGTTCACAGGCTGCCACTCAGTCCACTGAGCTACATCAGCCAGGGCCTATTTGTACTTCTCAATACCATCACCTCTTCACCCATTCCCCTGCACCTCCTCCCATCTGGCAACAGTTCAGACACTCTCGGTATCCATGATTCTGTCTCTGTTCTTCTTGTTTGCTTAGTTTGTTTTTTTTAGATTCAGTTGTTGATAGATATGTATTTTTTGCCATTTTATTCATAGTTTTGGTCTTCTTTTTCTTAAATAAGTTCCTTTAACATTTCATATAATAATGGTTTGGTGGTGATGAACTCCTTCAATTTTCTCTTCTCTGGAAGCTCTTCATTTGCCCTTTGATTCTAAATGATAGCTTTGCTGGATACAGCAATCTTGGCTGTAGGTCCCTGCTTTTCATGACTTTGAATATTTCTTGCCAATCCCTTCTAGCCTTCAAAGTTTCTTTAGAGAAATCAGCTGATAGTCTAATGGGAACTCCCCTGGAGATAACTAATTTCTTTTCTATTGCTGCTTTTAAGATTCTTTAACTTTTGGCATTTTAATTGTGATGTGTCTTGGAGTAGGCCTCTTTTCATCCATCTTGTTTGAGACTTTCTGGGCTTCCTGGACTTGCATGTCTATTTCCTCCATTAAATTGGAAAGTTTCCTTTCATTATTTTTTCAAATAGATTTCCAATTTTATGCTCTCTCTCTTGTCCTTCTGGCACCCCTATGATGTGAGTGTTGGGCCTCTTGAAGTTGTCCTGTAGGCTGCTTACATTATCCTCTTTTTCTGGATTCTTTTCTCTTCTTGTTATTCTGATTGGTTGTTTTTTGCTTCCTTATGTTCCACGTTATTGATTTGATTCTTGACTTCATCTACTCCAGTGTTGTTTCCCTGTAAATTGTTCTTTGTTTCAATTAGTGTATCTTTGTTTCTGGCTGGATCTTTTTTAATGCTGTTTAGGTCCTTATTAAGTTCCTTAAGCATCCTTATAACAAGTGTTTCAAACTCCGTATCTGATAGATTGCTTATCTCCATTTAGTTTAGCTCTTTTTCTGGAGGTTTGATCTCCTCTTTCATTGGGCTATGTTTCTTTGTCTCCTCATTTTGGCAGCTTCCCTGTGTTTGTTTCTGTGTATTAGATAGAGCTAACTTGACTCCATGTCTTGGTAGTGTGGCCTAATGCAGTAGGTGTCCTATAGGGTCCAGTGGCACAGCCTCTCCTTTCACCCAAGCTGTGTACTCGAGGAGCCCCCTTCGTGTGGGCTGAGTACACCCTCCTCTTGTAGTTGAGCCTTGCATGCTGCTGCCAGATCATTGGGAGGGATTTATCCAGGCCAGTCAGCTACAAGGATTGGCTCTGACCACTTAACCAGCAACCTCAGCTCTCCATGGAGAATCAGCTGTACAGAGTCAGGGTGCTGGTGCTCCAGTGTGGTCTATAGCTATCCACTGGGTGTGCTGGCACTGGGGTTTCCTGGGTGGTGCAGGCCAACATCAGCCCTCTCATGTTTTTCCCAGGGCCATCCTGCCTGAGCTATAAAGCAGCCTGAGATGGCTGCTACTTGTGCTGGGCTTGGCAATTCCCAGGCAAAGCCAAGCTGTGAATCTAGGCTGGCTGCTGCTAGTGCTGGGTCTGAGGCTCACTGAGGCCAGCTATTGCTTTTTTGAGAGGATTTGGGAAGTTGTGACCCTTGAGCCAAGCAGCCACTCATATGGAAAAGCTGCTTGGGTGGGCCTATAAGTTGGGTGGGCACAGAGTCTTTGGGGATCTCTAAGGTGGGTCAAATAATGTTAGCCAGGTTGATGGAGTCTCATACAGCACCAGCCTACTAGCTCTGTGTGGGAAGAGCCCAGAAAAGGGACAATGGCCTCTGCTCACCTGGATGTCAGACACCTCAGCTTCCCCCTGCACATTGTGGGTACCCCTCAAGCTGCCACCCTGGCTCTGGAGCTGAGGGAGTAAGTCTCTGTAGGTGAGTCTATGTGTGGGTTCTTCAAGAGGAACGGCTTGGGACTCTAGCATTTTTTTCCCCACCAACTCAATCCCTGCTGGTTTTTGCAGCCAGAAGTTGTGGGGACTTATCTTCCTGGCACTGGAACCCTGGGCTGAGGATCCTGGTGTAGGACTGGGACTCCTTGCTCTAGAGATACCCCTCTTGAATTTTTATCTACCATACATGTGTAAGGGACCAGCCTGTTTGGTGTCTGCGCATCTCCTACCAGTTTGGATGGATATGGTTTCTTTAATTTTGTAGTTGTGAGAGTACATATTCAGCTCAATTTCTGACTGTTCTGAGTGATGGTGGTTCCATATTTTAGATGTAATTTTGATGTGGTTATGCAAAGAGGTGAGCCATGGCTGTCTATGCTGCCATCTTAACTGGAAGTCCTCAAAAACCTTTTTAAAGAGACATATGTTAATGCAATTAGAAGAACTTTGAACTTGGCTACATTACCTACTAGCTGTGCCCTCGGAAAAAATCATTTAACCTCTTTTATCCTCAATTTGCTGTTCTGTAAAATGGAGATGGTTCCCTGATCAAGTCATCATGAGGTTTAAATGAAAACTACTCACATGAAAACACAGAGCCTGACATACTGCAGATTGTTACATTTTATTTTCCGATCTTCCTTTAAAAAAGTTAAGGATTGTTATTTTTAAAAGAGTTTTTTGTTTCAATTCAGTGCCATATGAAGGCTCAGAAAAGGGGTAAAGAACAACAGCTCGACATTATGAACAAGCAGTACAAACAACTTGAAAGCCGTTTGGACGAGGTACTCTCTAGAATTGCTAAAGAAACCGAAGAGATTAAGGACCTTGAACAACAGCTTACTGAAGGTGAGAATTTAAGTTGGTTTAAGAGTAAAAGACACTCAGACAGACATTAATCCAGGTAATAGTTGAATATGCTCTAGCTGTTAGTACTAGTATTTGATAGGGAAATACTGACACAATACCCAAAAGTGTAATAAAACTAAAATTTTTAAATTTAATTTTGTTGAGTGGATGCCCTAGTGAGTCAGGTCACTGCAGTCAATAGATAAGAAGTCAGTTACATGATCATGAGAAACTTGGGCATGTGATCACCCTCTTCTAAGGCATAAAATCCCTCCAGGAGCAAAGAGCCCATTGCCATCAGGGTTTCAGTGTCTAGTTATAAGGAGAGTGTAGAGAGAATTTTAGGATCTACTTTTGCAATGCAGATTTAAATTGTGAGATTGTCATATCAGAAGGGGAGGGTAGAAGTGAGGATACAATGGTGAGAGCCTTTGCTACTATTAATTAATAATGATTAATTATTAACAAATATTAAATGTAATGTTTAATTACATTTAATATTTATATTAAATAAATACATTTAAATATATTTAAATGGTGAGAGCCTTTGATCTTTGCATAAGATCCCAGTCCCTGTTTTGCCATTATCAGCTATGTGATCTGGGAGAAATTATTTCTTCCTCCATCATTAGTTCTTGGAAAGATTAAATAAGATAGAGTTCATAAAGTCCCTGTCACATAGTAGGTATGTTGTATATGGTTGGGGTTTTTGTTGTTGTTGTTGACGTTGTTTTTGCCCTCAGGTTTCATGTTTATCTTCCCAGTCTTAGATTAGTCTTGTTTGTTGAGGGATGTTTTGTGTATCTAGCAGCAAGAACTCAGTTTTACGTACGTTTTTTCATTTTATTTGGACATCACTACTTTAAACTTTCTACAGTAAGAATTAAGTAGTTTATAAGCAATGTCCATTCAATATACTATTTTTATTGTATACCTGCTTATTTCTCCTCTACTATGGATAATGGTAAAAACTATCATTATATCTTGAAAAAGAAAAATAAGATAGTAGGAAATAATTGAAAGCTTAGACTTTCATTCTTAGCTGGTAACAAATAACTAAGGAGGCTAAATGCAGTAGTATTTATGTATATTGAAAGTGTTTTCTTATATACATTACTTTCCCTTTTTTTATCTTAGGCCAGATAGCAGCAAATGAAGCCCTGAAAAAGGATTTAGAAGGTGTCATCAGCGGGTTGCAGGAATACCTGGAGACTATCAAAGGCCAAGCAACTCAAGCTCAGAATGAGTGCAGAAAGCTACAAGAAGAGAAAGCGACATTGCTGCAGAGACTGACTGAGGTTGAGCAAGAGAGGGACCAACTGGAAATAGTTGCCATAGATGCAGAAAATATGAGAAAGGTATGAATGATTTGTTTTTTCTTGCCTGTTTTCCCTAGCCTCAGAAGTAAATGATGTCCAAATTAAATAAGCTAAGCAAGTTAGCAACAGTGCAATTCTAAGTATTAGTGGCTATTTAGTCTCCTTTTTTCCCTTCAGTTGTGATACACTTGGAATCATTATCTTTTTTTAACTAAGAATGGAAGTTTATTTTAGCCGAATTTCTATTCCTGAAAGATCTGATCAAATAACTCTAAAGAATATGAAATTGCAGCTATTATAATTGTGGTATTAAATGTTCATTTTTTAGTATCTGTTTTAAAATTAATTACAACAATTTTTCTTGCCATTGCTTCATAATTTTAACATTATTTTACAGGTAAGACAGACACAGTGTTGTATCTTTTTGTACCTGATTTGTTGCCACTTATTTGGAAAGTTCACTTGCTCTGTTTTAGTTGTTCAGCAAACTTTATCATGTATGAGAACCCAGATTCCCAAACCTCATCCTTAATAGAGCTGGCTCTGGAAATTTGAATAAATATATTTTAATATTATGAAATTTTCAGGCATATAAAAATATCAAAATTAGTGTTTAACACCATGTATGTAACTCAGCTTTAGAAATAAAATATTGAAATAGTTTTTGGGACCCTCTGTGTTGTACCCGCTTCCATAGGTAAAAAGTGTCATGAACATGTTTATTATTTCCCTGCATCTCTCTTTCTTATTATACATGTATCCATTAAAAGCAACATGTAGTGTTGTTTGATTAACATTAAGATTTTATATAAAAAGTATGATAGTGTACATATTCTTTGGTTACTTCCTTTCTTCCCTTGTAGTTATTTTTTATAATTATGCATACTGAATCATGTAGCTCTACTTCATTTTTATTGACATGCGTAACATCCCATTGTATGCACATCACAAACTTATCGCTTATTTATTCTCCTCTTGGGAGATGTCTGGGTGGTTTCCAGTTACATTCTTGTACACATCTTGAGTATGAGAACTATGTTCAGAGTGGAACTGTCAGTCAGAGACTGTCTGCCTCCTAAACTTCACAAGATACTGTCAAATTATTGTTCATAGTGATTCTATCGATTTCTGTTTCCACCAGCAGTATGAGGGCTACCATTACACCACACGTCCGTGCCAACAAGGTTACCCAACTTTTATCTTTTTAAGCTTTTCTTTTGAAATAATTTCCAACTTACAGGTGAGTTGCAAGGTTAACTCACTGTGCCTTTCATTCATAGTTACCAATCAATATTTTGCCACATTGCTTTATCATATATATAATTTTCACATGATTTTATATAATTTTTCCTAACGATTTGAAAATGAATTGTAGACATGTTACTCCTTAGTTTTTAAATATTTCAGCATATGCTTCCTAAAATCAAAGGCATTATCTGACATAAACACAAAATAATAATCAAATTCAGGAAATTTAACATTGTGTCAGACTTGGTGTTTACCAGTCTGCCGAATTTGAAGTGGGATCTTCTTTTTTTTTTTTTTAAGAGTTTATTTATTTTATCTTTAGAGGGGAAGGAAAGGAGAGAGGGAGAGAAATATCAATGTGTGGTTGCCTCTTGTGCATCCCCTGCTGGGAACTGGCCTGCAACCCAGGCATGTGCCCTGACTGGGAATCGAACTGCGATCCTTTGGTTTGCAGGCCCGCACTCAATCCACTGAGCTACACCAGCCAGGGCTGAAGTGGGATCTTCTTATATGAAAAGTTTTACATTTATAGGAAAGTTGAAAGAATAGTTTACTGACCATCTGCGTGCTCTCCTAGAATCAACAAATATTTTGCTATGTTGTTATTTTTTTTTTTACTAAGTCATTTAAAAGTTGCAGATATCATGACATCATCCCTTCAGTACATATCTCTTAAAAATAAGGACATTTTTCCCTACATTACTACGTTACCATTATTATACCTAGGGAAATTAACTATTATTCCATAATGTCATCTAATATCTGAGCCATATTTAAACTTTCCCAATTGTGCCAGGAATGTCTTTCATAGCTTGTGTGTGTGTGTATAGAGTCCAGGTGGTTATCCTGTAGAGCGTCGTACATCATGGATTTGTCTGATTATTTCTTCATGGTGTGCTCAACTTGTTCTTCTATGCTCTATATAAAATAGTATCTTCTTTTAACTTCATTTCCCCTCAGTTACTGGAGAGGCTGAGCACCGTTCATTTGTTTATTTGCCATTCAGTATTCTTCTTCAGTGAATTTCCTATTCATATTCTTTGCCCATTCTTCTGTTGGATTATTTGTCTTTTTCTTAACAATTGATAGGAATTTTTATATATTGTGAATAATGATCCTCTGTTGATTATATATGGAGTCTGCATTTCAAGCAAGCAACCCAAATGATTCAGATTGCCTGGTGCTTCTTGGGCCACCCCTTTAGAAACTCTTCTGTAGAAGTTTTCCTTGTAGGACCCTCTTTAATCCAAAATAGTTCGATCTACTTTTTTTTTTAATTTTATTTTATTGTATTGATTATGCTATTACAGTTGTCCCATTTTCCCCCTTTCATTCCCCTCCACCCTGCACCCCCCTCCCACCCACATTCCCCCCCTTTAGTTCATGTCCATGTGTCATAAGTTCTCTAGCTTCTACATTTCCCACACTATTCTTGCCCTCCCCCTGTCTATTTTCTACCCACCATCTGTGCTACTTGTTCTATGTACCTTGTCCCCCTCTCTCCTCCTCCCACTTCCCTATTGCTAACCCTCCATGTGATCTCCATTTCTGTGGTTCTGTTCCTGTTCTAGCTGTTTGCTTTTTGTTTTAGATGTGGTTGTTAATATCTGTGAGTTTGCTATCTTTTTACTGTCATATTTTTTATCTTCTTTTTCTTAGGTAAGTCCCTTTAACATTTCATATAATAAGGGCTTGGTGATGATGAACTCCTTGAACTTGACCTTATCTGAGAAGCGCTTTATCTGCCCTTCCATTCTAAATGAAAGCTTTGCTGGATAGAGCTATCTTCGATGTAGGTCCTTGACTTTCATGACTTGGAATACTTCTTTCCAGCCCCATCTTACCTGTAAGGTCTCTTTTGAGAAATCAGCTGACAGTCTGATGAGAACTCCTCTGTAGGTGACTGTCCCCTTATCCCTTGCTGCTTCTAGAGTTCTCTCCTTCATTTTAATCTTGGCTAATGTAATTATGATGTGCCTTGGTGTGTTCCTCCTTGGGTCCACCTTCTTTGGGACTCTCTGAGCTTCCTGGACTTCCTGGAAGTCTATTTCCTTTGCCAGATTCGGGAAGTTCTCCTTTATTAATTGTTCAAATAAGTTTTCCACTTGTTGCTCTTCCTCTTCCCCTTCTGGTACCTCTATAATTCGGATGTTGGGACATTTAAAGATGTCCTGGAGGTTCCTAAGCCTCTCCTCATTTTTTTGAATTCTTGCTTCTTCCTTGTTTTCTGTTTGGTTGTTTCTTTCTTCCTTCTGGTCCACTCCATTGATTTGAGTCCCAGTTTTCTTCCCATCACTATTGGTTCCCTGTGCATTTTCCTTCGTTTCACTTAGTGCAGCCTTCATTTATTCATTTAATTTGCAACCAGAATCAATTCTGTGAGCATTCTGATCACCAGGGCTTTGAACTGTGCATGTGATAGGTTGGCTATCTCTTGGTCGCTTAGATGTATTGGCTCTGAGGCTTTGATCTGTTCTTCTGCTTGAGCCATTTTTTTTTGTGGTGGGGGAGGGGTCTGATCGGGTCTGTTACGTAGTGAGGGGTGGAGGCTTAGGTGTTCACCAGGGCAGGGCAACCCACCTGGCTCGGTTGTGTCGCTGTATGTGGGGGCGGGGTCCGAGTGGGAACAGTGGCGCTTGCTCCGCTCTCTCATATCCCAGTCCCCTCTGCGGCTTTCCACAAGAAACTAGGCCCTTCTGGTGCTGCCTCCTAGGTGGGCGGGCCCATGCACTTTCCAGGACCCTGTGATCTCTCCAGGACCCTGTGATCTCTCCAACGTACTCTCCTTTGAGGCCAAGAGTTTCTCCCAGCACCTCAACCCCTACAAGTGTTTTCAATCGGTCCTTTTAGGCTTTATTTCCCAGCACTGGGGCCCTGGGTTGCATGGTCTGTCTCCCCGTTTTCACCTGGTTTATCTGCGCTCAAATGTGTGTCCGAGGTCAGCTGCCTTGCACGCCCGGGGTCTGCTAGCTGCTGCCTGCACACACAGGACCTCCAACCACCACTTTTTCCTGCCTTGACCCCTCTCTGTGGGCCACTGACTCCACCATCTTACTGGTCTGGATGAATGGTTGTTGAACTTCCTATACAGTTCAATTTTTTGTCAGATTTGGTGGTTTTTTTGTTTCTAAATCTTTGTTGTCCCTGATTTTGGTTGTGCGAGGAGGCACAGTGTGTTTACCTTTGCCTCCATCTTGGCCGGAAGTCCTGATCCACTTCTTTATGATCCTAAATAAATAGATGCAAGCGATAATATTTAGTTGTAAAGAACACATGGGCTAAAATGACTCAGAACTGAGGTATGCTAATCAGTTGTACTTACATTTTTGTTCACACTCATTTAAGTTATTCTGTCATCCTTAATATTAAGAGAGCGCTCATCCCATTTTGTTCTTTTGAGATGTGAACCTACTGTGGTTTATTAGAAAGAGTGTGGGCTTTTGGAGTCGGAGATCTCAGTTCATATTCTGTTTCCTTTTTTGGCCCCAGGACATTTACTTCAGTGTTCATTCTTCTCATCTGTGAAATGGGAATAGTATCTTATCTTATAGAGTTATTATGGAGATGCAATGAAATAATGAATATGAAAACATTTATTGCAATATCTGATAGCAAAAGAGGTTTTAAATTTTATTCTCCTGTATTTTTTTTCTTCTTCCCTGTTCAGGCACATTTAAAGTGTTACGCTTTGGAAAACATGTTGGGAGCTCACTGATTTTCTGATTACATTTAGTCAGGGTTTTGCTTTCCAACCTGAATATGCATAGCCTGTGGCTTCATGATTTTGCTAATGAACACTTTCTGTGTCAGGCTGGCCAGCACTTGGTTTATTGTGCTCAGATTACTTATAATGATTTGCAGATGCTTCAGCAGAACAGTGAGGGTTTTGTAGTTAAATACCCTGAATCTTTCCAGGAGCTTGCAGAGCTAGAAAGTGCCCTCCAGGAGCAGCATGAGGTGAATGCATCCCTGCAGCAGACCCAGGGAGAACTCAGTGCCTATGAGGTTGAGCTAGAGGCTCAGCTAAAAATACGGGATGCTGAAGCCAACCAGCTCAAGGAAGACTTGGAAAAACTAACAAGGCTCAGCCAAGTAAGTAAGAACATAAAGCCATCTAGAAGCTAAGTAACCTGGCCTTAACATATCTTTAATGTAATGTAAGATTAAACACTTTTTAATACACTGTTTGCAGAGTGATAGGAAGAGCCTGTTTTTGGAGTCAGACATTCTGAGTTCAGATACTACTCCTGTGTGAACAAGTACAAATCACTTCCCAGCTCTGAGTCACTTACAGATGCCTCCTCATTTGTAAAATGATGAGGATAAAGGAGATAATGGGCGTGAAGACATCTAGCAGTTGGTATTCAATAAATTCCAGTCTTTCTCAGAGCAGCTTTAAGAGACCTCCTTTAAGTGATATTAAATTTTATTTTGTTCCCTTGTATTTTGGTTGGAAGAAATATCCACTCATTTAAATTGTAAGTTGGAGAAATAATTATTCATCCAGTAAATACTTACTGATTAGCCATTGAGAGCCAGGTGTGAATGTTGCAGAAAACAGCACAGACATGGTCTCTGTCCTTGTGAAGCTGACAGTCCAACAGGTGGAACAGGTGTAGGAGAAAGAGAGGGATAGCATTCTGTGGCTGGAGAGGGGTGGTCAGGGAAGAGTGCCCTGCAGAACTGGTAATTCAGCCAAAACATGAGTGATGAGTAGGACTTGGCCATGCATAGGGAGTGGGGAGGGGTGTAAGGGTTAAAAAGGGTGAGTGTTGTAGGTGCAGAGGTGAGAACGAGCATAGTGTATTTAAAGTGCTGAAAGTACGTGTGTGCCTCCAGTATCCCACGAACCAGGGCAGGAGTAGGGAAGGAGCGTGAGAGATAAGTGTGGAGAGGCAGACAGAGGCCAGTTATAGTATATTCTTTATCAAATTAAAAATACAGTTGGCTAAAGTGTTGTCCCACTTGGCATGGAAGGTTGCAGGTCCCATCCCCAGTCAGGGCACATACAGGAATCAACCAGTGAATGGGTGGATTGGTGGGACAATAAGTCGATGTCCCCCACCTCTTCCTCTCTTTAAAAGGTCAGTAAAAGAAAAATGAAAAAATACAGTTTTGTTTAGCTTTTAGGCAAATGGGCTGCATCTTCCTCTAGGAGGTCCACCCTGACCTTCCCCATCTGCCTGCTAAAAATCTTGGTTCAGGACTCTGCTTTGGTTTTTCAATAACCTTATGCTCAGTCAAACCATTTTATCATGTATATGGTGGTCACTGGTTTATATTGTCCATCTTTCCCACTAGACTCAGAGCATAGCGAATGCCCAGATGGTATCTATTTCTGTTTCTTCGGGCACTGGAACATGAGGAGGGGCAATATGTTCTTATTGGATGAAAGTGAAATAAAATAAAGTAGTTTGAATACCCGCAATTTGTGTAAAATAGCATTCAGGTGATTAGAAATGGATATAAAAATAGGTCTGGCTTATTATAATAATTACTTTGTATTCCTGTACTTATCAGATATCAAATGACCACTTGCCAGTTATCAGGATTATATTTTTCAAGACAACCAAGTTTTATAAAATTATAGTTGGTAACAACTTTGGGGGGAAAAAACTATAGTTGATATGATCAGAGTGCAGAAAATAGGAGATTGGGGGAAAACAATTAAAATAACAGTAAATGTTTTTAAATTTATTTATTTATTTATTTTTAGAGAGAGGGGAAGGGAAAGAGAAAGAAAAACATCAGTGTGTGATTGCCTCTTGTGTGCCCCCTACTGAGGTCCTGGCCCACAGCCCAGGCATGTGCCCTGACTGGGAATCAATCCAGTGACCCTTTGGTTTGCAGGCTGGGCCTCAACCCACTGAGCCACACCAGCCAGGGCAATACGTATTTTTAAATAATAGTAAATAAAATTTCTAATTTCTAAATAATAAGTACTTTCAAATCAATTCCTTTTTTTTTTTTAAGCCAGCCTTTAGCTTGAAATTTATTGTCGTTTGTACTTCCGTTGTCCCTTTTTTCCTCATAAGTCATGATAACAATACAACAGCCTGGCCCTAGCTGGGTCGCTCAGTTGTCTGTGCACGAAAAGATCACAGGATCAATCCCCAGTCAGGGCACATACCTAGGCTGTGGGTCCATTCCCTGGTGAGGGAGCATATGAGAGATCGATGTTTCTTTCTCTCTCCTCTCCTCTCTCTTAAAAATCAATAAAACATATCCTCAGGTAGGATTAAAATATATATTTCATATATACAACATTTATACTTAATATATATTTAAGATATATTTTATATATATATATAAATTTTATATATTTTTTAATATAAAACAGCCTGGCCTTTTCACAAATTACACTTGGTATTTGAAGAGGTCACACCCCCTTCCTTGCCAATAGGAGTGCCAGGACTGATCTTCAGACCGCACATTGACACTATGTAGCATTAGAGGTCTCTCTCTGATATCTGCAGGCCTCAGATTGATATACTTTAGTTATACAAAATCACTTGTGAAGCTTGGTATTGCAGATTCCTGGGCCCCACCCTAGATATTCTGGTCTATCAAGTCTGAGATGAGTCTAGGCTTATGCATTTTTAACAAGCACACCAAGTGATTTTGATGCAGGTTATTTGAGGACCACAGTTCGAGAAATATTGGAGAGCAGTAATTGCTAGATTAGTCACAGAGCTTTTGAAGGGAGGTACTGGGACCCACCCCCAGAGATTCTGGCTTGTTGTATCCAGACTGGGCTGACTTTGATACTTACTCTTGTTTAAGTATTAATAGTTTAAGGAGGAAGGTGAAAAGAATTACTTTGGACCTTTAAATTTGGGAGTACAAACATAAAATTGAGTTGTTATAAAACCATAGCTTGTAAGGGACAGCTTGTGTATGTACATTTCTCTTTGCCTGAGATCAAAAATTACTGCTGTTTTGTGTTTGTTGTTTCATATTACTGCTTCCTATGGCAATAGTTAGAACAATTAGCCCTTCAAGCAGAACTTGAGAAGGAAAAGCAAGCCCTCAAGAATGCCCTCGGAAAAGCCCAGTTCTCAGAAGAAAAGAACCAAGAAAATAGGGAGCTCCGCACGCAACTTAAACAGCTGCAGGTAGAGACTTGTTGGTTCATAATATATTCTTACATGGGACTCTCAAGGATGTTGACATCTAGTCAGCAACTTGACCCTGCTCTAACATGTAATAAGCAACTTCAGTTATTAGAAAAAAGAAACTTTGAGTGGGACAGTACCAGAGCCTCTGTTCCCTTGTGAGCCCATTGTTTTAAAATGACTGACATGTATGTATATCTTTAATGTTGTTATGGTGGTGCAAAGAGCTGGAGGCAGTGTCAGCAGTAAACTGGAGACTACTGTGTAAACTCATGGCAAAAGCAATGCCTTGCATTTCTCCTAGAAGAACATTTGTCACCCGCCTGAGCTAAAGTTACCAGATTGGTTCCTTCCTGTTCCACTGAAACATCTACCGAAGAATTTTAACTAGAGTGGGTTGCAGTAGAACTTCTAACTATAAACAATTTTTATAATCCCCCAGAAAGGATGCTATTAAAAATGCAGGAATTTTACATCGGGGGGCGGTTTTCTCTGGCCAGATGTTTTTATAGCAACTGTCGCAGTCATGTGACCAACAAACTGCAGGAGAAGCAGGGGAACAGGATTTTCCAGATAATTAAACTCTCTCAGAGAGGACAGATGTCTGAAGAAACTAGTAGCTGGATCACTGCTCAGTTTCCAGATCTGTGAGGCCAGGGCCCCCTTGGCTGACTGAGGTGGCAGCTCTTACACTTCACCAGAAGCAAAGGGGCAGAGTCTCTGTGATTCGGGAAGAGCTTCCAAAAAGTCATGCAGGGAGATTTTGCCAAATAAGGCTAAGGTCACCCAAATTCTCTCTCTTCCTCCGGTGCATTGCATATTTTTTTCCAAGGTTGAAAGAAATCTAAGAACCTAGAATTTAATATTTCCTGCTATCAGTTCATCTTCTGAAGCAAATATTAAAAAAGATGTGTGTTTTCCATTTTTTGTGTGAGTTGTGTGTATGTTGGGTGTTCATTGGATTATTTTTATTTTTACTGTGGAAAATTTCAAATAATCACAAAAACAGAGAGGTGACCTTTTATTGACTCAGCTTTTTCAATTCTCAGCATTCTGCCATTCTGTTTTAGTTAGTCCACATTTTATTTTATTTTTTTTGCTGGAATATTTTAAGGAAAATCTCATATATCTTTATTGTACTCATAAATACTTCAGTATGCATCTCTTAAAGAAAAGGACTAAAATATATTCTTTAGGGGCCTTCTCCAAAGTAGAAACTAAAGTCAGCGTTCCGGAATGCTGGCCCATGATGTGAAACTATCTTAGAACTTGGTCCTCTGGTTATTTACCCTACTAACCTACTATAGAGTACAAGTTAAACTCCTCATTTGTCTTGTCCGAAATCATTTCATTTCAGTGAATTGAAACCTACTAACACTACCCCAAGACAGCAGACAACTTGCCAGGAACCAGAGCTGCTCTATCAATCTTTCAGGAGCATCACAGCCCTCTTAGATCTCCTCCGTCTCTCTGGGCATTGTATTTAGTCCACCATGGACTCAGCCCTGAGCTGACACATCTTCATAGGTCCAGCTCTTGTACAGAATTGCTGTACTGGATCTTGGTTCAGTTTTCAGAGAGAGTAAGAACTTGTTTTCAGTGGATTGGCTGCTGTTGGGTCAGATTACCTGTGGCCAGGATTAGACAGTAGTATAAATATGGCTACCTTGGGGCATTGGGCAAGGACAGTTTGCAGATAAAACAACTCTAGATAGGATAGGCACTTAACACCTTCATTGCAATTCTCAATTCTCCATTTTAATTCATACTGTTAGAGTTTGGAATAAATTAATTACTCAGGTATTCAAGGGAATACAGTTAGTAACTTAGGATATAGAATTATTTTTCTTTACAATTTAAGGAAATATTAGCAATTTCCTTCTACTTGAAAGGGCCATTGTCTAAATTTAATTCTGAGTTATAGATATATTTGTGAATTTGTTGGTAGAGAAAATATGCTGACATATAAGTCGTCTCCCTCAAAGAATAATAAGCTGTTTAGAGAAGCTTCAGTATTAGATGTTCTATTTTTCAGTTGATTAACAGATGGATCTCAGTATTATGGGAAAGTGTTTTTGTTTCTGTCTTTTTAACTTTGAATTATGGACATTCTCAACCATATACAAAAATAGAATAAATACTATTAACAAAATGAATCCTCATGTATATACCTCCCATCTTCGCAATTATGGCCAATCTTATTTCATTTATAGTGCCCGCCACACTCTGCCCCTTTTACCTGTTCACACACTGAATTATTTTGAAGTAAATCCAAAACATTTTATCTGTAAATACTATACTACTATATATATCTCTCCAAAAAATGAGGGCTTTAAAAAAGCGTAAACATGGATATCATTGTTATACCTAAAATTATAATAATTATTTAATATCATCTACTATCTTATCAGTATTCAAATTATCGCATAAAATTTTTAAAAGTGTTTTGTTGGAATAGGGATCCAAATAAGGTACACACATTGCATTTGGTTGATTTGATTTTCAAGTCTCATAGTCTACAGATTTCCTCTCCTTTAAAATTTGTTACATGTTAAAGAAAACTAGGTCTTTGTCCTATAGAGTATTCCATATTCTAGATTTTGCTGTCTGCATCCCCATGGTATTGATTATGTCACATATGGAGGCTTATTTAGATTCAAGTTAGTTAGTTTTTGGCAAAAAGACACTCATAGGAATTTGTTTTTGCATCACATCAGGAGACATCATAATGCTTGGTTGTTGTGTCTGTTGTGAATTTAGATTGATTAGTAGATTCAAGTATTGTCAGCCCAAGTGGAGAGGGTTTGAAAAATTAGTAAACGTGTTGAATAAATCTATCATATGAGAAGTAAAACAGGCTGTATATGTAGGTCTGTTTTTAATATGTTATGCTAACTTTTACCTCCTCATTTCACTCCCCTTCATAGGATGACAATAACCTGTTAAAACAGCAACTTAAAGATTTCCAGAATCACCTTAACCGTGTGCTTGATGGTTTGATTCGTCCAGAAGAAGTGGCAGCTCGTGTGGATGAGCTACGGAGAAATCTGAAATCAGGAGCAGGGGAAATGAGGTAATGGAAAGTGGAGACCTCCAAGTATACAGCGGGCCCAGCTGTGAAGGTCAGAGATGAATCTCACCTTTCCAAGTTCTGAAAATGGCTGATTTCTTTGTAAGGTTTCCCTTTATCATATTTCCGTGGTTGAGACACAAGATTGCTTAATTCAAGTGTCTGTCACTGCTTTTTGTTTTTACACTTTAAATCTTTTATGCTTTTTGGTATTTAATTTACAAGACAAAGGTTTTAAGAATAACTCTGGAAAGTTCATTGCAGATGGTTAGGAAGTAGAGATACATTATGCATTTTAAATAGAAAGCAAGTATCAAAAGATAACTATATGAAGTGGATATTCTTTGAGCAAATGTTGTTAGCCTGTGTTTTAAGAATGTCTAAGTCATTTGATGAAACAGTGGTTTGCATTTAGGTAATGTGGTGTGGATCGACAGTGGTCTCATTCCATACATTCTTTTACTTCTGCACTGATATTACCAGCATGTTTGTGCCTGGCATCTAGAATTAAAATATAATGTCACAGTTATGCCATCTTTTTTTCCCCTTACCAGAAGCTGTAGTCCTTCAGATGTCTTAGGGAAAAGTCTTGCTGACTTGCAGAAACAATTCAGCGAAATCCTTACATGCTCCCAGTGGGAAAGAGAGGAAGCGCAAGTGAGAGAGAGAAAACTCCAAGAAGAAATGGCTCTGCAACAAGAGAAACTGGCAAATGGACAAGAAGAGTTCAGGCAGGCCTGTGAGAGAGCCCTTGAAGCAAGAGTAAGAAAAGGGCAAGCGGCCCCTGGAGGGAAGTGTTTGGCAAATATTCACATTTTCCCACAAATTACAATGCTCCCTTTCTTGTGTAAATATAATGTAAATATTGTTATTTTCACTCATAACATATTAAGCTGGATGTGACTAAAATTCAGTCCTGAATATTGGTACTGAGGTCAAGGTCAGGCTTCCTTGTGACACTGTATTTTCCTTCTCCTGGAAGCAAGGGAGATATGTTTCTTAATATGCAAGTAAATAATGCTGCATTGCTAAAGTATAGTATGGTGCCAGAATCAGATTTCTCTCTTTTTTTAAGATTTAATTGTTTATTTTTTACAGAGATGGGAAGGGAGGGAGAAAGAGAGTGAGAGAAGCATCAGTGTGTGGTTGCCTCTCGCGCACCCCCTACTGGGGATCTGGCCCACAACCCAGGTGTGACTGGGAATCAAACCAGCGACCCTTTGGTTCGCAGGCTGGTGCTCAATCCACTGAGCCACACCAGCCAGAGCCAGAATTGGATTTCTCTTGTCCTAATTATTTTAATGAGACAAATATTAAAATGGATCCTAGAGGATATTCAAGAGAAAACCACCCCCAGTAACTCTGAGTACAGAATTTCATTACACTCTTGAGTAAATGAAATGTAACTCTCTAAAATTTTTTTATTTTGCTTAAAAACCATCTTTGAAACTCCCATTTTCTCACAGATTAATTTGGATAAGAGGCAACATGAAGCAAGGATCCAACAGCTGGAGAATGAAATTCACTATTTGCAAGAAAACCTAAAAAGTATGGAGGAAATCCAAGGCCTTACAGATCTCCAACTTCAGGAAGCTGATGAAGAGAAGGAGAGAATTCTAGCCCAACTCCAAGAGTTAGAGAAAAAGGTGGGGAAGGCTAGAAAAGTGAGACATGTGCATCCCTGCTGCCTGGTCATGCCCCCAGCGATCAGGCCAGCTGAGAAGGGGTGTGATCCACAGTCATCTCTGCCTGTATTGCTGGCCCAGAGGTGAACCTGATGACCTAAGAGAAACTTGGATGCATGTCATTGAATCAAGGGCCTGAGACAAGGGTGCCATGATAGATGCAAACAAGAGAATTGGGAATGCAGAGAGTTAGGTGGAGAGTCAGAGATGGTTAGGTGGTACTTAAATGCCACTGGTGAAATGAGTTTGCCCCTTTCCAAACCTCTTGCCCAGGTGGACACATCTATGGGGAATTACTTCTGAACTCTTCAGCCTTCTTTTTTCTTTTTTTATTGTATTTTTTCCATTATCATTTACCCCCCTTATACTTCTCTCCCCTCTGCAGTCATCACACTGTTGTCCATGTCCATGAGTCCTTTCTCCTTTTTGCTCAGTCCCTCCACCCCTTAACCCCACCCCTTACCACAGCTGTCATCTGCTCTCTCTGAGTCTGTCTCTATTTTGCTTGTTAAGTTCGTTCATCAGATTCCACATATGAGTAAAATCATATGGTATTTGTCTTTCTTGACTGGCTTATTTCACTTAGCATAATGTTCTCCAGGTCCCTCCATGCTGTCTCAAAAGGTAAAATTTTCTCTTTTGTTTTTATGGCCGAGTAGTATTCATCTTTCTTTCTGACACCCTGGCCTGTCTTCGAACTTCTCGATCCCACCTAACCATTCCCCGCCCCCTTTGTCAGATCCCAGACCTTGTCCAAATTGTGCCCACCACCTTTGAAATCACAAACTGAAGCATCATCACACTCTGATTGTAACCTCTTATCCTACCAGCACCCCCATGCTGACACTTCTTCAACCTTATGGAGAATTTCAGTGCATTAGCCCCATCTGTTCTGTTTATTAAACCTTCCTATCTTTATTTTCCCCCTTGTTCAACTTAAATTTCATAGTTTGCCACTATAGACAGTAGATTTTGCAAATCTACTGTCTTACTTCTCTGAGCTAGTAGCTTTCTTTGGACTTGCAGACATGCTAAGTATTCTTAGAGGAAAAAAAAAATCACCCTTTTGTGCATAGTAGTGTCACTATGAACTCTTGGTCACCAGCCCTAAATGGGAACTTTACTCTTTTCTCTAGTAAGCTCATTTCCCATGCTCTGTTGTTTCACATCGTCTCACTCCCACACCTACCCTCACCCTTCTCCCAGCCTCAGTGAATGACTTGCATCATACTTCACTGAGAACCCATCAGTCCCCAAGTCTTACTGAGCCTGCCTCCAAATTATACCTGGAATATATGTACTTTGTTCTTCTCCAATGCCACCACCCTCATCCAGCCATCGTCTCTCTTCTAGACAACTGCTGTGACTACCTGACAGGTCTCCCACTTCCACTCATGACACTGCTCCCCAGAGTAGCCACATGTTCTTTCAGAAATGTGAATTGGCTCTTGTCAATTCCATCCATATCTCCCCCCATCTCTACTAGCTTCTGTCATTTCTAGTATAAAGACCAAAATTCTTAAGCTTATGAGGCCCTGCACATTGGCTTCTGTTTAGTTCTCTCCTTTTCTTACTATGCTTCTTCATTCAGTTCATCAGAAATGCCAGCTTCTGTCTTCCCTCCTGGCCTTCACACGTTCCATTCCCTCTCTTGGACCACGTCCTTTCACTGTTCTCCCTGACTGCTGCCTTCCCACCAATCTGTGTCTCCCCTGCCGTTCTGTCAAATAGTACCTTGTTCTTCCCCTTGATAGCACTAAGCACAATTTTAGTTCCACATTTGTCTGTGTATTTGTTTAATATCTGTCTCTCCTAAGCTACTTGAGGGCAGCAGCCACGTCTCTTTTGTTTGCCACCATTGCTGCCTGACTGACTCCAAGAGGCTGGTCCATCACTTGGTGATGGTGCCAAGAAATGTTTTTCTGATGAATGGATAAACAAATTTATGATCAATCACTAAGAAAACTGATTTCATTCTAAGTTTATCGTACAGTTTTGAGATGATTTTATTTATTCATTCACCTAGCAAATATTTATGGAGCATCTGCTCTGTACCAGTTATTGTTCTAGGTGTGGGGCATGTAGCCGTGAACAGAGTCCCTGTCCCTGTGGGAGTTTATGTATCAATTCATTGCTACCAAATGATTTATATGTTTAGTTAATGTTTGTTTTTTTTTTATTTTAGAAGAAACTTGAAGATGCCAAATCTCAGGAGCAGTTCCTTGGTTTAGATAAAGAATTAAAGAAACTAAAGAAAGCTGTGGCTGCCTCTGATAAGCTAGCCGCAGCTGAGCTCACCATTGCTAAAGACCAGCTGAAGTCCCTTCATGGAACTGTTATGAAAATTAACCAGGAACGAGCAGCAGTAAGTCCACATGCACAGAACAAGTTTCCACCAGTGCTGCAGCTGTCAAAAATAACAACTTGTAATGTTGATCTTCT
This sequence comes from Anoura caudifer, assembly GCA_004027475.1. Taxonomy (NCBI): domain Eukaryota; kingdom Metazoa; phylum Chordata; class Mammalia; order Chiroptera; family Phyllostomidae; genus Anoura; species Anoura caudifer. Next base: position 61,588 of record PVKU01005403.1, on the reverse strand, counting down.
TATAGACTTTGGCTGTTTTATAAACCACTCTAAAGTTGTCCGTTTCCCTTCAGACCTGAAGGTTGTATTTCTCCTATTACAGCCCTGCCGTGGGTCCCGCACTCTTGAGTCCTGAAAGGAACCACCAGAAGAAACATACCATCCCTGCCTTAAAGTGTAGGGATCAGCTTAGGGAGTACACACCCAGACAGAGGTCTTAAAGGCTTGCCATGTAACCGTCTGAATCTCAGACTCTTCATCTTGTGCAGTCAGGTGACTAATATGTTACCTCAAAGAGCTGTTAGGACCCCTGACTGAGAAAATGTCTGTTACAGTCTTTATAGGATGCAAATGTGATTAGATTAAGACAGCACATCATAGGAGAGAATCTAATGGTGACAGTCCAGAGAGACACCAGTCATGGAATACTGAAGAAGGAATTAGCCCTCGCTTTTTCTGATGCAGCACCCTGCTCACTTGGTTCCATAGAGGGGTGGAGCAGGCTGCCAGGTGATGGGAACAGCAGAGGACAATGTGGGACTTGGTGTCACGTGTCCATGGGATAGCCAGACAGGCAACCTGATGAAAACAGGAATGAATCTGGGAGGAAGAAAAAATGAAGAAGGCAACGTGTGATAGCAGTGGTGCTTCTCTCATCCCCCTGTCCCTGTAGGAGTTGCGGGAAACAGAAAGGTTCAGCAGAAAGGCGGCACAGGCGGCCAGGGATCTGACCCGAGCGGAAGCAGAGATTGAACTCCTGCAGGATCTTCTCAGGGATAAAGAGGAGCAGGTCAGTGCTGGTACCCTGAGACCTCCTCCTGAGTGGGTCCTTGTCAGTTTCTAGAAGACTGATGACTATAGGTGACGTCTCAAAGAACTTTGAAGTGCAATCACTAGTCAGTCAGTACTTTATTTTCTACTGTGTGCCAGGGACAGTGCAGTTTACTTATAAGGAGTAATTCAATTTCCTCGTTAGTAAAGTGTAAGTAAAAACTACAGAATTACAATCAAGTGGCAAGGATAAGTACATCTGGGAAAGACCATTCACTGGGAACTTTGTGTATGTGATTTCTCGATAGTTTCGCATTGAGATGGAGAAAGCGGATACAGGCACCAGGGGAGCAGACTCCCAGGTGCTGGAAATCGAGAAGCTGAATGAGACTATGGAGAGAGGAAGGACAGAGATTGCAAGGCTGCGGAATTTGCTGGACCTCACTGGCCCCGGTAAAATAGTGGGTTTGATATTGGTAGTGGTCTTACAGCTGCTCTAAAATCAAAGCATTTTGTTTATTTTTGACCTTTACTAAATTTATTTAGCTGACAGATCAGTTCCATGTTCAATTTACATGGCTGTGACAATTAGCTTAATAAATAAAAGCAAAGAATTAAAAAAAAAAAACATTTTCAGGTAAGTACAGTATTAAGGGATTTGATTACAAAGAGAAGAGATCAGTTTTTGTATTTTCAAAAGAAATAATATTTACAAATCTGTTTATTTTCTTCTTCAGGCTTACTTTATAAGTGAATACTTCTTTAAGTGTTAGCAAAATCTTATTACCAAAGAGCAGGTTGAAAGTCTGCTTTGAGCAATGGATAAAAGTCATTGACTCTTATGGGATCATTTTTGTATTTGAGAGAGAAAGGAAGTAGATGGTTTCATAGCCAACTTTATAGCTTTCCTTTACAGATAACAAAGGAAGCTTTGAGAATGTTCTGGAAGAAATTGCTGAACTTCGACGTGAAGTTTCTCATCAGAATGATTATATCAGCAGCATGGCAGATCCTTTCAAAAGACGAGGCTACTGGTACTTTATGCCTCCACCGTCGTCATCAAAAGTAGGAAGTCTGTGGTGCTGGGAGTGTATACTGAATTTTCTTAAAGTGTGACAATGTATTCGTCCCCCAATTTGTGAACAGGTGTTGAGAACACATATCGAGGCTAAACCACGGCAGGTAGCTTATGGGGCTGGAGGGTTGGATGAGAACAGTGAAAGGTGGAGCTGGAAAAGTAGATTTGGGTTACGCTTTTTTTAAAATGGGCCTCAAAAATCCTTGCACTTAATTATGTAGGCTTTGGGAAACTGAGGTTGTATATAATAATATGATCAGAGCTATAGTTTAGGAAGAATAATTGGGCTGAGGATGGATGCTAGACTCGTGGCAGCTGAACTCTCTGTGAGGCTGTTTGAACATATTCAGGTGAAAGATAGAAGAAACCAGAGCCAGAACAGTGGAGCAGGAGCAGGAGAGGTGGCATTGAGGGGTGTTCAGGAGGCAGAATGATCAGGGCTTGAGGCCTGAGCGTGGGAGTGAGGAGAGGACTGGAGGAGCACTCATCCAAAGCAAAGGAACTGGGTGACATCTTGCCAGATTCAGGTGATAAGCAACAGCCAGGGAGAAGCAGTCTGACATGCTAGGATCCCAGGGCTGTGTAGTCTTAGAACCCCGAAGAGCAGAACCTGCGGTTCTCCCAGAAACCTTAAGGAAGCCAACATCCTTAATTAGCACATCCAGGGCTGGAGGTGGAAGCAGGGTCGGTGAGGGTTTGGAGGATAGACCTACGACTGGGCAGGAGAGGGAGAGTAGCACTTTAAAGCCATGTGAAGGTCCTAGGGCAGCGGGAGGCTAATATCCCCAGATTCCTTAAAAGTTTCTGGTGTTCTTTGCCTTGGTTGCTGGGCCATCAAGGACAAGACAAGAGAGAAACCACCAGGAAAGATTAGTGCTGGAATAGAGAGGCTGACAACCATACATTTTACATGACTATGTAATCACATCTCACTTCTGTGTGAAAAGTGAGAATTATGATCTATAAAAATGAGTTTTTTTCTCAACTTTGCTTTAGACGTTGACATTTTTTTCAGTTTTGCCCCAGACTTTGACATTTCTCCAAATCAGCCTTTTCATTTGTAACAATGTGCTCTGCTGCCATTTGTTTTAGGTTTCCAGCCACAGTTCACAGGCCACCAAGGACTCTGGTGTTGGCCTGAAGTACGCAGCCTCAACTCCTATTAGAAAACCACCTGCCTCAGGATACTGGGTTTATTCTCCCATCCAGAGTGGGTTACCTAAATCGTTTTCAAAGAGAGGTAAGTGAGGTCACATAAGGTAGTTGCATTTCTCTTGCCTGTTTAATTACCTTTTATAGGTTCCCTGAAATCCACAGGACACAATCCAAACTCCTTAGCTTGCTCTGCAAGGCCCTTGGTAATTTGGTCTTGGCCAGTGAGCTCTTGTCCTTTTGTCTCAGCACCCGTCACTCCCCCACACGTCAGCCATACCCCGCTGCTGTGGTCCTCAGACCTCCATGTTTTAAGCCCTTTGTTTGGAATGTTCTTTTTCTTCCTTCCTCTCCCAAACCTATTTCTACTTCTCCAGTCCTCAAACCCCAGTCTTTTCATGGAGCCTCTTCCACGCTGCCTCACCCAGGCAGACGGAGCTGTTTCTTTGCCGTGCTGCTGGTGGATGGCAGCTACGTCCTTGTGTCATTGGCATTGATTTACTTGACTAAAATGAAGTGTTGAAGTCTGTCTCCCAAAGCTTGTGGGAGAGAGTCAGAGCTGGGATAAACCCTAGCTCTTTCACTAAGTAGCTGTGTGATCCTAGGTAAATTACTTAGCTACTCTGAAACTGTAAATCTTGAAAATGGGCATATCACCTTCTGAGTATTTGTTCATTCAGGACCTATTTACTGAGCTCCTTCTGTGTGCTAGGTTCCCTGCCATCAGTGGTAAACATAGCTCCTGCTTGTAGGGGAGATAAGTAAACCAACACCTTAAAGAGTGCAGTGTATGGTGGTAAACGCTGAGAGCTGTGGGATCTCACAGCACATCGCTGTCGGTCTTTCATGCTGCATGAAGCAGGCACCCAAAGATGGAAAAAAAACCCAACAGATAGGCATAAGAAAACCTCAAGTGTCAGCCATTGAAAATAATTTGAACCCCTGTTTTAATCTGCTTTTTAAAACTGCTTTTGACCTTTTATATAAAATTTTATTCTCACATTTCTGGTATCTGGCCTAAATGCTGCTGTTTTATGCTAAATTTATTTACCTAGTAAGCCATGCGGGTAAACCACTCTTGTTTATTTCTTTTAAGATGCAGACAGTGGAGGAGATAGCCCAGAAGAGAGTGACCTGGATGACCCAGAGGACCACCGATTTGCGCCTCCTCCTGGATACATTATGTACACCGTGTTTCCTGATGGTTCTCCTGTGCCCCAGGGCGTGGCCCTGTACGCACCACCTCCTCCCTTGCCCAACAATAGCCAACCGCTCACCCCTGGCACTGTTGTTTATGGCCCACCTCCTGCAGGGGTTCCCACCATTTGTGGACCTCCACCCCCCAACTTCTCCATCCCCCTTATCCCTGTAGGCATGCTGCATTGCAACATCCCGGAGCACCATAACTTAGTAAGTGGAAAGACCTAAGGCCCTACCCACACTGCTGCTGTGGGAGACTGGATATGGTTTTATACTTCCTGAGCTAGCCTACTTATGGATGGATTACACCCCCAAAGTGTGTTTGTCAGGCTCCCTTTCAGAACTGAGCAACCATTCTCTCACTGAAATACTGTCCTGGACAGGAGTTAGGGTGCCAGACCAGTCTAAAACCTGTTTTAACTCATTATACAACAATGGCTTTAATCCAGAAAGTAACCTTTTTTCCCCCAGTACCAGTTATCCTTTATTAGGTGTTAATTACTATGTGAAAGGATTCAGAGGTGCTGTGCAAAGATAATGATGGTCAGGAATATAGAGTCCACACTGGGTCCTCTTCAGTGGTACTTGCATTGCTGCTCAAGTTTGAGTTCCTTATAAGAATAGCAGTAGTTAAAAAGCATGTGAGCTGCCAGCACCGTAGAACTCCAGCAGCATTCGCTTTCTTCCCATTGACATATTTGTGATCCCAGTAGTAACATCTTTGAAACACTCCAGCAAAGCCTTGGGGTGAAATTCCATATCAGTATCCAGCTTGGCAGCTCCCCTAGTTTGACATCCATGAATCTCTTCTCCTTTTATGGTACAACTGACACCATCTTGGAGTCTGGGGTGTCAGAAAGTAACCATTTTTAGAAAGCTTATTATATATTTTTCTACCCACAGGTACTATATTAATGTATATATATAAGTATAACCATGTACTGGTGCTTGTACTTGTACACATACACATGTGTATGTTTGTACACAGATGTATGAACAGCGCACAGTAAGGTTTTGATGGGGATTATCTCTAGGTGGTGAGATTTATTGATCATTATTTCTCTTTTTCGTAGTTTTGTTCTTACTGTGCACACAATTTTGTATCCGTTTTTCCCACTTAATGTTACAAGCATTTTCCCATGGTTTTACAAATATTTTAAATAGTATGACCACACATTATTTGTAGGCACGATGGTTGACTTAACCGTGTGTAACTTTTACAGTATTTCATATGCTTTTCTTAGTTTAGATTCCAAGAAACTATTTCCTAATCACTAGCTTACTTTATAAGTTTAGGTTCTAGAGAAAAAATGTATTTTACAAGCTTCTCCTTCCAACATAAGATACCCGGAGCTCTTTATTTTTCCCTTTTCTTAGCAGGTTGATAAGAAGGTAAAGAACTAGGATGCCTGGGTGCCAGCCACCAGTCCCATTTTAATCGCTCAGACTAGTTTCAGGGGGACTGTATGTGCTTCTGTGGTTAAAATGACAGTCGTGTGTACTGTCTTGCAGTTTTTTGGTGCAGGTTGAGTTTATAGCAGTTCTTTTGGTTCAGCATTTGATAATCTCTTAAGCTGGTTCTTCTACCCTCCAGTAGTACCCAGCTGTTTCTGTAGTTTTCCAGGTACAATTTCATACCTCCCTGTACTTGCACGTGTTATTTCTTCAGCTTAGGTCTTTCCCATTTCAATTATTCTTCAAAACCCAGGCAAAACACCTCTTCCTCTGGTCAGCCTTCTCACCAGGCTTCCCTTCCATGTGCCCAGAGGCGGGAGAGACTTCACTGTGTGTCTCTTCTTCTAGACGCTGAACTCTGGAGGCAGAGATTGTCCACCCAAGGTACTTGGTGAATGTTTATCAACTGTAGTTGGTAATCCACCTATTAGTCCACCCATTTCATCTATGGTGTGTGAAAAAATTGACTTAATTTTCCTTTTTATACTGAAGCCTTAAACACTACCACCATTTTCAGGTCAAGCATAACCACTTTAACCAAAGTTAATCTCAGCTTTTGCCAGGAAAGAAGGAAAACATCATGTGATGTTTCAGTATTGCATTTTTCTTCTTTATTCAGGAGAGTGAAGTTTCTAGATTAGAAGACATAATGCAGCATTTAAAATCAAAGAAATGGGAACAGGGGATGAGAGCGTCCAAGCAGCAGCCTGAGAACGAAATGGAAGAGCTACATCGTGATATTGATGGTCTCTTGCAAGAGAAGAAAGACTTAGAACATGAAGTAGAAGAGTTACATAGAACCATCCAGAAGCATCAACAGCGAAAGTAATTATTAGCCATTTCATTTTTATAATTCAGATAATGTAATATTTGTCCATTAAGGTAATCTAAATCAGTGTTGTCCAGTAGAACTTGAAAATAGTCTAGATCCGAACTGTTCAAAGCAGTGACCACAAGCCACATGTGGCTATTGAGCACTTGAGGTGTGGCTAATGGAACTGAGGAACAGAATTTAATTTAAATTAATATAATAGCCACATGGTGATCACCATAGTGGACAGTGTAAGCCTAAATTCTTTTAGCCAATAATCTGAATCAGCTCTTCTTGTAGTCCCGCGTGGAGAATGGTACAACCCTTCCCCCTCCCCAGTTACCCGACTAAAAACATGCCAGGTGTCATCTACATCTCCCTCTCCCTCACTCCCCAGGCATCCAGCTGATCTCCCAGTTCTATTGGTTCTAGTCAGAGAGCTCTCACACTGGTCCCTACTTTCATCTCCACTGCACTGGCCTTTAATCATCTCACCGTAAGGTCATTGCAGTGGCTTCCATGCTGGCCTTCTTCATCTATTCTAAACTCCAGTCTGTCAGCTTGGCTACATATCTCACAGTGCTTCTCTCCTATGCGACTCTTTAGTCCCATCAGAATATACCTACCACCCAAGGTCTGAGCCCTACCTGCCTTTTTTATCCTGCTCTCCCACGGTATTTGCTGCGGCTCTCCTTACTTTGCTCTGGTTTCCCCAAGCACCATGTTTTCTTCTGGCTCCCCACTGTCGCACGTACTATCCTGTGCCCGGAATAGCTTCCTAACTCCCCTGCCTAACTCCAACCTGTCTTTCAAGACAAAGAGCAGAGATCCGCTTTACACAAAGTCTGTCTCATCTCAGGCTCTCACAATTGGGGTTGGCACCTTGGGCGGAGTACTGATCACAGCATGTTTTGAGGAGCCCAGGAGGGCGGTAGCTGGGCCTGCCTCTCCATTCCACAGCGCCTGGTGTAGGGCCTGTGGATGAATGCAGTATCTGCTAAACGGGTCACTTATGTAGAAGCCCATCTTCTGCAATACACCATGAATTATGATACTTCCCCTGCTTTTGTCCTTTAAGCCAGACTGGCCTAAGCACCAGGGTTAGGGGGAGACCTATGGAGGACACACAGGGGAGTGAGGGAGCCAGGTCTCCGCCTTATAGTAGATCTGGCAGGGAAAGGCAAGAGCCTTGGGACTAGATGTTTGAGGATTCAGGGGATGGTTATATCTGTTATTTTTGTAGGTGTATATGTGGGAGGGTGGTTCTTTGTTTGTATCCTCACCTGGGGACATTTTTTTCATTGCTTTTAGAGAGAGAGGGAGGGAGGGAGAGAAGGAGAAACATTGATTGGTTGCCTCTCATATGTGCCTGGACTGGGGATCGTATGCACCCAGACTAGGGATTGAACCCGCAACCTAGGCATGTGCCCTGACCAGGAATTGAACCTGCCATCTTTTCAGTTACATGATAATGCTCCAACCAGCTGAGCCACACCTGCCAGAGTGGGGTTGGGCAGGTTGTGGTTTGAGGAGGGTGGTAGGGCTTCCATCTCCATCCAGTGCTTTTCCCAGGTATAAAAGTATAATATAAATGATCATTTTAGAGAATTTGATAACATAAAAATTCAAAGGAAAAAGTAAAAACCATTCTATGCATTAATTTCAAGATAATCTGTTAATATGTTGCTGCATTTACTTTTATGTTTTTCTGCTGTGGATGGTCTCATTTTCAAGTAATTTTGACATGATAGTCTTGAGTTACTGAGCCCTGTGTCATGCTTTTTGATTTGTCTGATAACATCACCATAATTTTACTCTGGCAGAACAAAATTAGGTAGTTTTGGGGGCAGCTGGTGAACTGGGTCATGAAGGATAATTTTGAGGTAATGGATGATTATTGTGTTAGTTGTTTGTTTTATTTTTATACCACTGAAGAATAGAAATATTAACATTGGTTTAGGCTACAAGTGTCTATATTGTAATATTTAAAATCTCTTAATGTGTTTATTTTATTTTATTTTTTTTAGAGACTTCATTGATGGAAATGTAGAGAGTCATATGAATGAACTAGAAATAGAAAAATCATTCAAACACCATGAAGATATTGTAGATGAAATTGAATGCATTGAGAAAACCCTTCTGAAACGTCGAACAGAACTCAGGGAAGCTGACCGACTGCTAGCAGAAGCTGAGAGTGAGCTTTCATGCACAGAAGAGAAAGTACGTTCGCTTGTGGTTTGGGGTGAGACAGCTTTCTGTCGTCAGCATGAAGGTTAGAAAGAAAATGTGTTGAGAGTACTGTTGCCCAAGCCAGAGAGCTGTGTTTCAGGCCAGACGCTGCTAGTTGAGGAGCTATGAGCGCTTGGGCAAGTCATTAAGTCTCTGAGCTTTACTTTCATCACTCATAAGGTCAGGCTAAGAATACCTGGGCTGTTTAGTATTAACTAAATGAAGTAGCATATTTAAAGCTCCTGAAGTCATTTGTTCCTAACACATGCCACTAGCTTATCTTATGTGGGTCTCTTTTTATTTGGGCTTTGATATCTGTATTTATTAAATAGATCAATCTTAGAATCTTATAAAGCAACAATAGACCTTACAGGACTCCTAGTCTTACTTTGTTCTCTATGTTGATAAGGATATAAAATCAGGTATTTTTTCGGTCTGAGATAATAGTCTTGAGACTGCAACACAGAAGAAAATCAGGAAGGAAAAGGAGCTGCCTTTTACCACACATGGGCTATTTTATAAAAAGCACTTCATTTTACCTTCCTGGCATTCCTGTAAGCTCACAGAGCTATCTCAGACAGGCTTGTAACTGGTCCAGGGTTACGCAAAGTTCTGCCCCACCGAGAGAGGTTTTTTAAGTTAGATGAGAATTCCAGGATAAAGTTCCACACCTGCATGGAGCAACCTCAGGAACGACTATTTATATATTGTCATTGAAACATGGATTGATGTAAAGAGTAGAAATCTGTAACCCAAGAACTGACATGGAGTATCTATTAAAGAAATCCTTTGAGTGATGGTTTTAATAAGAATAGAAAATTATCCTCATCTCTTTTCAGATGATCAGTTCCTCTTTCTGTCACATGTTAGATTACTGTGAGAGAAAACAAATGTGAGCCGGATTAGAGAAAAATATGTCACTGGTATATAAAAGAAAATTGATGATATTGGTTGTAGGCAGATATAGAGGTAGTAAGTGAACCAAGGTTAATAAGCTCTGCTCCCTTCATCCTCCAACAATGACGCAGGGAAGCAGCTTGCTAAGGAGGAAGAGGAAGGGAGAAAGTGCTGCATTTTGTAAGGAATGTGCCAGACATGTTAGAACCTGACACAGAAGGAGACAAAAAAACCACTTGGAAATAGGCCATTCTGGGATACGTGGTGAGTTTGGTCCAGTGCTTTGACCGATGTAATGGACAGAAACCAGCCACGTGAGATAGAAAGAAGTTTGGTGAATTATCTGTGGCTCTTCAAGAGCTTACTAAGCCCTTTGCATTCACATAGGATATTTAAAAACCAATTTAACATACAGATGCCTCTGATTTAGTGCAACTGCAAAACTTGAGGTTTTTGGCTGCTGGTGAGTCACACTGCTCAACCAAGTGCTGTACAAACCAAACTCTGTTTTGGGGCCTTTGACAACATTGTTTTAAGCCATTTATTTTCAGAACCAAAGAGAAACAGAGTTGATAAAAAATAATTACTGCTTTTGCCAAATCTTGTATAGGAATATTTTGAAATATTCCAAAAGTATCTAATATTTGTGTTTCTCAGCCATAATTAAATCATCTTCAGATTAATGAGGTTTTACTTAACATGAAAATAGCTGGAGTACAGCCATATCCTCTATGTTGAGGAATATTAGTAAAGTCACTTCACTGCCACTTAATTAGGTAGATATTGCTAATTGAAAAAAGTAACATGTAATAATATTACAGATTATTTCTTAAATAAGAGCATTCAGTCTCACCATCCTCAAATGATTACTTTTATTTTTGCATAGTTTTTCTGTCCTTGTTGACACAGATATATGTAGCTTTACATAGTTGCTCCTATAGCACTTGTACCATTTTAAATTTATCTTTTTCAGTCAACATAATATCATTAACATTCTTCCATGTTTCTGCATTGTCACCCTATCTTAAAGGCTGCACACTATTCCATCGTGTTGATACATTATCACTTGTTGAACCTATTATTTGCCCTCTTACATTATCTCAGTATACAATGAGCATGTCTTTGTAGTAGTTCTTTATTTCTGAATTCTTTCCTGAGAATTGGAGCATCAAAGTGAATGAACATTTTTAAAAGTATTTCTGTATTGCTTTGCTTTCCAAGAGTTATACCAATTTACACTACCAATAGCTGTGAGAGAGTACTATAGCTGAATTGCTTTTAATGGCAGTTTCTTTTCTAGACAAAAAATGCTGTCGAAAAGTTCACCAATGCCCAGAGAAATTTACTGCAAACTGAGAAGGATGCTGAGGAATTAGAAAGGAGAGCCCAGGAAACTGCTATTAACCTTGTCAAAGCCAACCAACAACTCAGGTAGGTGGAACCCCTCAGCTGTTGATATATTTGGTGAGATGAATGGTAAGTTTAGTTCTAAGAGGATAATAATTGCTTTATGATAAATTGTGCATGTTTGGTCTAAGGGAATAAAGCGATGTTTTAGATTGATCCAGGCTGACACAAAGGACTTGGAGCAGCGCAAAACTGAACAAGAAGAAATCCTGAAAGAAATAAGCAGAGTTGTTGCAGCAAAAGACTCAGACTTCCAGTGTCTAAACAAGAAGAAGGAAAAACTGACTGAAGAGTAAGTACTGTGGCCTCCGTAGGACTTCAAGGGGCTTGTGCTGGGGTGGGGATCAGTCTGCACTTGGATCTGCTCTATTACTGCATGCTTTACAGGCTGCAGAAACTGCAAAAAGACATCGAGACTGCAGAACACAATGAGGATCACCACCTGCAGGTCCTTAAAGAGTCGGAGACCCTCCTGCAGGCCAAGAGAGCTGAGCTGGAGAAGCTGAAAACCCAGGTGTGGCAACAGATGCCTTGAAAAACTAGTTCATGTTGCTTTGAAACCTACATTTGTGTGATGAGTATAAAAAGTAATATATGTCTGATTATTGAAAAGACTGGAAAATATTTTTTTAAAAAGTTTAAAGCACAAGTGAGGCTATATATCCTAGTGAGTAAGAGTCCACCCAAATTTTAATCCCAGCTCAATAAAATATATTATTGAGTAAAAGAAGTGAGTCTCAGAACAGGATATCCTCAGATCATTTATGTTAGATGTGTCTGTGAACACTTACTTATGTTTAAATTTTTAAAGTATAAAAGTGGTCATCCGATAAGGGCGGATTATGAAGATTTTTCCACTTTCTCTCTTCCGTGTTTGCATTTTCTGTAAACAAATATGTTACTTTTAAAATTGTAAGTAATTTTTAAATTTACAAAATGAATTTTTAAAATCCCTGCCTAACTTCCATTGCCAAAGTAGTTATCAAAGGGAATATGGTGTAGATAGGAAAGTTCTTTGACAGCCATAGTCTCAGGGATCATTATCACCATATTTTTGCTTTTAGTGTGATTTGAGTGATTTTACCTATGTGAGCTCAAGGTCTGTATTAGGCATGGCAGGCCTGTATCCCCAGCCCAGCCTTTCTGACTCTTGCAGCTAGGATAATTAGCATTAGGCTAGCTCCTACCTTCTCCCATAACCTCCAACTGGACTAAACACTCCATCTCAGCAAGCAGGCTGTGTGGCCTTTGTCAAGCTCCGTGTGCTTTCCTTTTCTTCAATGCAGGTGACGGCTCAGCAGCAGGAGATGGCGGTCTTGGACAGGCAGTTAGGGCATAAAAAGGAGGAGTTGCACCTACTCCAAGAAAGCATGGTCCAGGCCAAAGCTGACCTCCAGGAAGCTCTGAGTCTGGGCGAAACTGAGGTGGCTGAGAAGTGCAGTCATATTAGGGTATGTTTTCCAGTGGATTTTCTTAAGAGTCCTAGGATAGTGCTGTAGGTTTATTTAGAGGTGTTTTCATTGGTTCCACCCCAAATGCAAATGTAAATTCCTGAATCTTGACCCCTCTGTAACACCTGTTTGATGGTATGTTATATAACTGTGCGGTGGCTGTTATGTGTAGCTCTCCCAGTAATGTTCTCTGGATGTGCCCAAGGTTTTCTGCCTCTGCCTTTCTCATACCACTTCTCCCCCAGGAATTCTCTCTCTGAGACTGTCCAGATCCTACCCATTTTTCATGGTCCAGGTTCATACCACTAACACTTCCCAGACTTTCCCTTTACCCTGGAAGGACTTTCTCTCTCTTCTGAGTTTAGCAGCACTCTGCATGTTTCCTAGGGTATCTTAGCCTTTCCTGATCGTGTTTGTGTTCCCAGCCTTACTTCCCACAAGGCCCTAAGCTGCCCCTTGAGGGCAGGAGATACACCTGAATTAGCTGTGTTCTGTACAACACATTGCCTTGCACATGGCACATATTACATACACATTTTAACTGAAGATAGTATATTACTTTCTTTTATTATACAGAAATATGTTAGTATAAAATACAGTGCTGTTCTTGACATAAAAAGCAAAAATGAGCTTGTTTCCAACTTAGAATTTCTATAAAATGAGATAGTTAATAACAGAACTGATACTAAAGTAATTCCTATTCATAATTTTGTGAAGGGGGGGTGACTTTTATTTATTTATTTTCACACAGGAAGTAAAATCTCTTCTGGAAGAACTGAGTTTTCAGAAAGGAGAACTGAATGTGCAGATTAGTGAAAAAAAAACTCAGCTTACTCTCATAAAGCAGGAAATTGAAAAAGAAGAAGAAAATCTTCAGGTAGTTTTAGGGCAAATGTCTAAACATAAAACTGGTAAGTTTAAAGGAAGACAGTCATATAAAGTCTCAGGTTGGAAATGTCTGTAGTCTAGGTCACAGAAAAAAATACAAAATTGTCAAATAAACTTGTTTTATTTTAAAGTGTAACCTTACTACTAATAAGCAAAGAAAAACATTATAAAGGGAATATGATATTTTCTACCATTTAAATTGATAAAGTTCATTTAAAAGCAGACTAGTCATATTCATTGCTGACCCAGGAGTGATGAAAGACGAGCACTTACTTATCAAAGTATAAATTGGAACATTCTCCCCGTGTTTCAGGACTTGTAAAATTCACACCTGTTGAAACACTTAGCCATTTCTGGTTATCTAAAGAAAGCAAACAAACATGCACCCCACAGGAATATTTTTTTAAGAGAAGCCTATATTTCCTTGTTTCACAAATTAAGCTGCCCAAGTTGGTTACTTGAAGCAAAATTTATGACAAAATTTAGAAGCAAATGACCAATTTAAAAGCCATATTTTTAAAATTGAATGACATGCAAAAATGCTGGAGAGTGAAAAAATAGATGAAAACTGAAGACAGAGTCTAGTTCAAATTCATTTTAAAATATATACGTGTGTGTACAGGTACTCTGGAAGTACACCCAACTGTGATTGCAGTAGATGGTGGGATAATTATGGGTTTTTTTAATTTTATACTTTTTTCAAATTTTCTATAGTTAGCAAATATTTTTATAATCAGAAAAAATTGCTATTTAAAAATCTATGTTTCAAAGGACAAAAATTTGTTATGTAAATCTTGACTTACATATTTTAAAGTTTTTCCTATTTATTGTGATTAAAATTCTTTTAGGTGGGGTAAGTGCTTTTAGAACTAGATCCCTATTAATGTTTTTGTTAAAATGTTAAAATTAATGCCTAGCAATACTTTTAAAGGATTTTTTAATTAAGAATACAATTAATTAGCTCCATTATTTCAGCACAACAAGTATGTTCTATCTGTTGTTTCTTATATCGGTCAACAGAATTATGTTCTGTTTTATTTTATAAATGTTTCCAAGTTCATTTAATAGCATGGACCATGCTTTCTTTCTGTTAGAACTAAAGAATATTCTGGACATGTTGCAACTTGAAAACAATGAGCTACAAGGCTTGAAGCTACAACATGACCAAAAAATGTCTGAGTTAGAGAAGACTCAGGTAGAAGTGCTGGAGGTAATCAACAAAGCCGTTTTACCCATACCAAACTGCATCTTTGTCTTTCAGCATGTTTGAGTCATCTTTTATCTGATTTAGGCAAAACTGGAGTTGGAGAATTTGCAGCAGGCAGCCCTGCGGCAGAAAGGGGAAACAGAGTGGCAGAAGCAGCTCCTCGAGAGGGACAGACGGGAAATAGAGCGAGTAACTGCTGAGACCCGAGCATTACAGTCCTGTGTTGAGTCTCTGTGCAAAGAAAAGCAAGATCTCAAAGAGGAATGTGACAGCTGGGAAAAGAAGGTGGCACAAACCAAACGGTGAGAGCAGGAACAAATAAGTTTTCAAGTTCACTTCTTGAAAGCTAGAACATTATAAACACACTATAAAAAAAATTGGAAAATAGAGAAAAGGGGGGAAAAACAGTCCACAAACTCAGTATCCCAATAAAATGCACCAGTAGCATTTTTGGGTAAATTTCCTTTTATGCTTTTTTACCCAGTGCATTTTCTTAAATAACCTGTTTTGTGTGTGCATTTTTTTTAAGTAAAATAATACATGCTGGAAGATATAAATAAATGGAGAAATACACCTTATTTGTGGGTAGGAAGACAATATTGTTACGATTCAGCTCTCAAATTGATCTATAGATTCAAAACAATTACAATCAAAATTCCAACAGGCTTTTTAAATAGAAATTGACAGGTTCTAAAATTCATATGGAAATCCAAAGGACCTAGAATAAAATCTAAAACACATTAGCTTTGACACCAACAGAACTTTGAAAAAGAAGAACAAAAGTTTAGGGCTAACCCCACCTGGTTTCAAGATTTAGTGTACAGCTCTGGTAATCAAAACACCACAGCACTGCCATAAAGATGGACACGCACATCAGTGGAACAGGGCAGAAGGTCCAGAAATAAACTCACTAATACGTGGACAGCTGATTTTAACAACAATGCAAAGACATCTTTTTCAGTAGAGAAAAGCGAATCTTTTCAAAAAATGTTTCTGAAACAGTTGCATATCCAGAACCAAAGAAGAAATCCATACCCCACACTATATATGAAAATTAACTCAAAATAGACCATAAGTGCAAAACCTAAGCATAGAACTCCTAGGAAGAAACCTTTCATGACCTTAGGTTAGGCAATTTTTTTATCTGTAAGAACAAAAGCATAATCCATAAAAGAATAAATTGATAAAGTTGGACTTAATCAGAATTTAAGACTTCCTCAAAAGACACTGTTGAGAGAATGAAAAGACATGAGTGAGACTGCAGCCGCCTACCTTATAAAGGACTTGCGCCCAGAATATGCTTGTATAAAGGGCGCTCAGAATTCGAGTAAGGAAATGGACAATCTAATTTTCCCAGTGGGCAAAAGATTTGAACAGACAGTTCACTTCGGAAGATACATGAATGGCAAATAAGCACATAAAAAGATGAGTAGCATCATGGACTATCAGGAAAATGCAATTAAAACCCTGATGAGATGTCATTACACACCTACTAGAATGGCTAAAACTAAAGACCATACTGAACGTTAGCAAGGAACTTTCACGTATGATTAGTGGGAGTGTAAAATGTTCATAAGACTGCCTTGGAAAATAGTTTGGCAGTTTCTTAAAAATTCAAACAAAAACAATTCAAACATGCACCTACTGGAAGATCTGGCAGTTCCACTCTTAGGTATTTACTCAGGAGACACGAAAGCTTGTGCTGGTGTTCATAGCAGCTTTTATTCACCATAGCCAAAAACTAGGAACAACCTGAATGTCCATCAGCTGGTAAACAGAGAAACAAATGACAGTATATCCCTACCATGGACTACTACTACTCAACAATGAGAAGGGACAGAGTTGATGCAACAACATGGCTGAGTCTCAGAATAATTACTCTCGGGGAGAGAAGCCAGACAAAACCAAGTCCGTACCGGGTGCTTCCAGTTACGTGAACGAATGCCTGCTCCTGCACGTCCACCTCCGGACAGGTGCTGTTTCACAGGCGATTGTGCTTCTTGCTTTTGCACTTATCAGAAGTTAGAGATCCGTTTTATTCACTCAGATTTTTGGAATTCTTAGCGTTAGTCATGTTTTTCTCCCTGATTTTTATAAAACTTCAATTTAGTGGGTTACTTTTTGAAAAATCTATTTGGAAAGCTAAAAATAAGGTTTCTTATGAAAATGAGTTGAAGAGCCTTAGATTTTTTAAGATTTACAGTCATTCAGATTCCATAACTGCATTGTGAAAGTGTAGGGCTGATCCTCCGCTGTCTCTTACGTGTGCTTGAACGTTTAGTATTTGACACTCCGTCTATTCTCTGTTTGGACGGCAGGGTTTTAGCAGCTACAGAAGAAAACAGCAAAATGGAGCAATCAGACTTGGAGAAGCTGGAACTGGGTGTCAGAAAGCTGCAGCAGGAACTAGACCGATCAAACCGAGAGAAGCTCTCCCTGCAGACAGACGTGGCGGCAGTTCAGCAGCAGCTCCGAGGTGGGGGCCGCGCAGCGGGGGCTTCTGTCCTGTGTTGGCATCGTCTTTTAGTTGTTTGATCTTCTTACAGGATAACTCATGCTAGTGGGCATGGGGTTTCTTTTAGAAATGATAAAAATGTCCTAAATCTAGATTGTGATGATGCTTGTGCAACTGTGAATATTCTGAAAGCCACTGAATTGTATACTGTAAGTGGGTGAAATACATAGTATATGAATATCTAAACCTGTTTAAAACTAATTTTCATTCCTTAAAGAATTTTAAAAACAGCAGAAAGGTGAAATAAAAGTTACTATTACTTCACCCTGCAGAGATAATTCCTATTAAAAGTTTGGTGAATATCCTTCCAGATTTTTCCTGTGGATGTGTGTGTTTGTTTATATAGCTTTAAAAAGAAAAATAAAGATGTAAATATCTTTATTACCAAATCTTCATAATTATTTATTATAATTTAGGAGAATTTACTAGGTAATTCTAGCTAATAACATACTTGTTGATTACTTACTATGTCTTAGACATGATGCAAGTACTTTGTGTACATTTTCTCATTTAACCATTCTCACATTTTTATTTTACCCATTTACAAATGAGGGAACTTCAGTTTCTTTGTCACTTGCTGAAGATAAGTGACTTGCTGAAGTTCCCACAGCTAGTAAGTGACAAAACCAACACAGATACAAAATTTATTCCCAACTTGTCTTCCTGAAAGGTTGTACCAAATTTATGTTTCTACCAGCAATGTTGAAGGTACCTGATTATAAATCACGCACTTCATCAACACTAGGCATTATCTGTATACATTTTTTGTTGGGCTTTGAAAGCGAAGATCTTTAAAAATCCTAGGCTTTGAGCCCAGATCTGGGCTGCGCATGTACCTCTCTCTTTGGTCTTTAAAAAGCTAGTGCGGCACAGTCACACATTTTCAGAAGTACATTTAAATTCACTTCCCCTACTTTTGGAGGGAGCTAATGGGAATCTGGAAAATGCATACATATGTATTTCTTACACATGTAAATGTTATTTCTGTAGAAAAACAAGAGGCACTAAACTCATTACAGGAAGAACTAGCTGATGTTCGAGACCATTTGAACCTAACAAAACAGGTAAGCCTAACATGTGAACTATCCTAAAGGCATGCAGACAATTGGTTGAAATATCAATCAAATAGGCTGGTTCCTTTTCATACCATCAGGTCCCATAGGGCCATTTATATAGCACAAACATCATATACACACAAATTTTGATGCAGAACAGTGATTTCTAATTTATCTTAGCCCTAGAACTCTTGATTGAAACAACATTTTACTCAATAAATAAGGTGACCAGAGCCTGACCCCTCAGCAGCACCTGTGGAGGCTTCAGGGACCAGTTGGACCATCTCTTGTCTGTGGCACAGATGAGAGACTGGGCTTAGATCTGATCACTCACTGAGCTGCAGAGTAACTGCCGGAGCTGGGCCCCTGCCTTCTCAGATGTTGAATAGAGTGGATTCTTGACTCTTATACTTCTGATGATGTACTTAGAAGTATTTTGGTGTTGTCCTGTGAGAATAGTGTTTTATATATTATGTATTTTAAATTCTCACCCAAGGATATGTTACTGATTTTAGGGGGGGGGGGCAGAGAGAGAGAGAAACATTGATGAGAGAGAAACATCAATCGATTGCCTCTCATATGGTCCCTCACAGGGGATGAGGCAGCAACCTAGGTGTGTGTCCTGACCAGGAATCAAACCTACAACTGTGTGTGTGTGTGTGTGTGTGTGTGTGTGTGTGTGTGTGTGTGTACAAGATGATGTTCCAACCAAGTGAGCCACCTGGCCACAGCAGAGTAGTGTTATATTTTGGGTTTCAAAGAACCTCAAGCAAGGTCTGGGCCTTAGTTTCTACTATGTAAATTAGGGGTTTGATTAGACATCGAAATTCTCTTCCTTCTACCTCTAGAATTCTGTGTTTCTAAGATGTATAAAATGTAAAGTCAAAGTATTCCATCTTTAAAAATCTTACATGGATTTTATGTGTTGTTAGAAATATGGTAACTTAAAAAATGCTTAATTTGAAGAAAGATATATTGTTTTCTGAGTTTTTTAACCTGTATATTTCAGATGATAACAAAACCATGACTTAGGTTCATTTTCAATAAGAATTCACAGTTTTTCTTAATACCCTTAGCAAGCCTGTGAGATGGGCATTGTTTATCCCCACCTCAGCGACAGTGCAGCTGAAGCTCAGAACCGAATCTCTTGCTGAGGTTCCGACATCTGTCATCTCATTTTTATAGGTGCTAAAAAGAAGGTCAATGGTTGAGTTCTGGGAACCTTGGTGTCAGTTTGTTGTTTGTTGAGATAATAAAGGATGTGGAACTTTTATTTTATCTCATTTTGCTAGACTTGGCAGATGCTGGAGTGGCACTAGCCGCTTCTAGTAAAGACGGCTTTGTTAGAAGTTTAAGTGTATTCTTTCACCTGAAGGACCTGCTCCACACCGCCAAGCAGAAGGATGCACTGCTCAGTGAGCAGACCAGGCTCCAGAAGGACATCAGTGAGTGGACAAGGAGGTTCGAAGACTGCCAGAGAGAAGGGGAGACAAAGCAGCAACAGCTTCAAGTGCTCCAGAGTGAGATTGAAGAAAACAAAGCCAAACTAGCCCAACAAGAAATGGTACTACACACTTTCGATTTTATACAACAGGAAACACTTTGTCACTCACGTGAGCTTTTCTCCCCCTGGCGGAACCCTGCTGAGAAGCACCCCCATGGGACTAGCTTCCCTTACCCGCCCTGTGTAACCAGGGGATATTGCAACCAGCTCTCTCTTGGGGTTAGCGTTATGGCCTTAGAACGTTGGTCCCGTAAGACAGCGGTCCCCAGCCTTTTTGGCACCAGGGGCCAGTTTTGTGGAGGACAGTTTTTCCCTGGACTGGGTTGGTGGGAGAATGGCTTTATAGCCTGCCACCAGATGCAGCTTAATTGTCCCTTGCCACTAATTAATGAGGTTTTGAGTCTGCAAGCAGTTGATGTATTACGGTCTCTGTGCAGTCAAACCTCTCTGCTAACGATAGTCTGTATTTGCAGCCGCTCCCCAGCGCTGGCATCACCGCCTCAGCTCTGCCTCAGATCATCAGGCATTCGATTCTCATAAGGAGCGTGCAACCTAGATCCCTCGCCTGTGGGGTGCACAGCAGGGTTCCTGCTCCTGTGAGAATCTCATGCCGCTGCTGATCTGACAGGAGGCGGGGCTCAGGTGGTAATGGCAGTGATGGGGAGCAGCTGTGAGTACAGAGGAAGCTTCCACTAGTTTGCCAGCCACTCACCTCCTGCTGTGCTCCAGGGTTCCTGACAGGCCACAGAGCAGTAGCAGTCTGTGGCCTGGGAGTTGGGGACCCCTGCTATAAAGAATCTTGATGGCTACATGTCATTTGCTGCTTGAACCCCCTTCTCAGATGCTGGCCAAATCTTTTTCAAGTCCCTGCTTGGTCACCTTTGTACAAGGAGCTCACGTCTCTGTCACCATAGGCCGTTTCCTACTCTAGTGAACTGGAATATACCTAATGTCCATGAAGGTTACCTCATCTGGGACACTATTTGTTACTGGGTAGTAACTAAAGTTATTCTTTATTAAGATGTTTCAAAGACTCCAGAAGGAGCAAGAAAGTGAAGGAAAAAAATTAGAAGCCAGTAAAGTGACACTGAAGGAGCAGCAGCACCAGCTGGAAAAGGAATTAACAGACAAGAAAAGCAAACTGGACCAGGTGCTCACAAAGCTGTTGGTGGCAGAAGAGCGTGTCAGGACCCTGCAGGAAGAGGAAAGGTGGAGTGAGGCCCTGGAGAAGTCACTCTCCCAAACCCGTATGTATTCTGGAACATCACGTTTGGGGGGTGGGAGGTTGTCCGGTATCCTATAAAGTGTGTGCATGAGATCCCGGCCCCAAACATAGCCCAGAAAAAAAAGCATGTACGGATGGGGTCCTCTTAACCCTGCCTGCAAGAGGGGAGGAAATACTTTGTCTTTATGATGGTGGCTTTCCATCTGTTCGCATTTGAGACTGACTGGTGAGCCTTTCCGCTTTACCATATTGTCTTCTTTGACAATGCTGTCCCAAGGAAGTGGTCATTAAGGCAAAGAAGTGCCGAAAGGTGCTCTGTGAAGTACAGTATTTATGAGCTTTGAAAACAATGCCCATTTCATCTCAACCAATGAAAGAAACAATATTAATTCTTCTACTTCTATCCAAATTTGACAAATACCAAGATACAAGTATTTGCCTTTAGGTCTGTTTGTTCTCTCTCAAGCTGTGTATAAATGAAATTGACATATGGGACTCCAGGGGAAATGACTGTTCTAACACCAATACATTTTTTTTTCCTGCAGGGTTTAATAATGACCAGAAAATGTCCCCTCTCCCCACCTCCAAGTAAACTCAGTGGACTTGGGGATCTGAAAGGGTTGTTATTCCTTTTTCTGTGAGAATTCTTGATAGCCCCAGACCCAACCATTTCATTATGAAAATGAAACAGCAACAACAACAAAAAACTTTAAAAAAGAAGTATGACGATGCCAGAGGTGTAAAAAGTGAAATCCGGATAGGGTGTTGAGAGGGTGGTAAGAAAAGGTTGTTTTAGCTGTCACTGTTATTTGTGAGCATTGTTCATTGGGTCTCACTGTGTACTATGTATTTGCACACACGACGCCCGCTGAACACAGGAGAGAGGCACCCTTGTGAAATAGGGCTCACACCACTCCAAGTCTTGTGTTCTTTGCACAGGACCGCGTCCTGTGAAGGAAGAAGTACGTGCTGGTGCGGCCTCCCTTTATTAAAATCAAGGTTTATAAAAAACACTTCAGCAGCCTGTTCCATGTTCCCTGCACCTCAGGATTGGTGCTGTTTTGGGTCAAAGACTTAAAAAGGACACAGTAGCTATCAGTTTGGAGTCAGGCCCCCCAAGACCAGTTATGTCAAGAGGCACCCTTATCTGGGCCTCTGGTGTGTCGGGGGGACTTGGGAGACTCGGTGAGGGAGGGGCGAGTGGCAGGCACATCACTCCTCCCTCATACGCAGTCTGCCCGTGCGGGACGGAAAGCTCTGCCCACAACCAGCCCAGGCCCTCTGGCTAAAGTACTGAAAACGCTCATTTCAGAACAACAGCTTTCAGAACGGGAAAAGCAATTAGTGGAAAAGTCAAATGAGCTGCTGGCTCTCCAGAAAGAAACAGATTCTATGAGGGCAGACTTCAGCCTCTTGCGGAACCAGTTCTTGACAGAGAGGAAGAAATCTGAGAAACAGGTTCTCGGCCTGAAGGAAGCACTTAAGGTGCAGCGGAGCCAGCTGGAGAAAAACCTTCTTGTGAGTACCTGCTGCCCTGGCAGTTTATGAGCAAATGATGCATTTAAATGTTTAAACTGGAACATTGCTTCAGTGCAGAGGAAATAGATTACCTGTCAACCCAGCTGTTGTTTTTGGTGAACTTAGGCCTAATTTGTCCTTGAAGCTAATGGTCAGTTTTGCCTGAGTCCGGGCTGCAGCCCTAGAGCAGCCCCATCTGGCTGGCTGGGAAGATGGTCCTGTGAGCAGACCGTGTCAGCACAGAGCACAGAGCACTCTCAGCCAGCGGGCCGCTGCGCACCCTCCCCTGGGGGGGGGGGGCGGTGTCTGAAGACATTTGCACAGCTGCTGTCAGTGCTCACTGAGTGTTCTCAGCCTACCCTTCCGGTCAGCGTTAGCTTTAATTAATCATTATCCTAAAGCTAGGAAACCCCATTTAGCATGCTTTTGTTCCTGGAATAGATTTTGGGAGGCAATACTCAGATGAATTCAAAATCAGTTTATGGTGGATGGAGACAGACAGGCAGCAGTAGGGACTGTCACAGGGGTGGGTTATCTGACTCTCTCTGGGGGGCTCATGAAGCCCTGTGGTGTGCATGGAACATGCACATTTAAACATGGGACATGTTTAAATCATGTGTGTTTCCCAGACAGTGATAGATACCCTTACAGCTAATGAATGATAGGGCAACATGATTGTAAAGATAATGTGCAGCTACCTGGATTTTAATCTTCGCAGATAATTAATGTAGCTCAGAAAGGGAAAGTAACTTACTATCAAAAGTAATGTTGCAGATCTAGGACTCAGACTTCGGGCTAACAGACTCTGAGAAGGTATGTCCTCCCAGCTCTACCACAGCTTCTAAAGAAGGCAGGTAGAACTACCTGCATTTTACAGCTAGAGAAGCTGCAGCCCAGATGGGAAATGAAGTTACAGAGCTAGTGAGCGTGTAAGCCAGCAGCAACATCTCCGTATGCTGGGCCACAGAGTCATTTTCCTCCTCCCGTGCTAGGAGCAAAAGCAGGAGAACAGCTGCATGCAGAAGGAAATGGCAACAATCGAACAGGTGGCCCAGGACAACCACGAACGGGCCAGGCGCCTGATGAAGGAGCTCAACCAGATGCAGCACGAGTACACGGAGCTCAAGAAACAGGTGTGCCCCACAGCCCCAGCCAGCGGTCCTGGACAGAGAGGGCCCGTGGGGCACACTCACGCCCCAGAGCCTCACACAGAGTTCATTTCTCTAATAGCACTTAAAGAAGAGTATTTCTTTGTGGAAATTGTGAAAGCTGACTATAAGAATGTCTGTTAAGTCAAATTTGGTTTTCTAGTCTTAAAAAAAGTACTTGTTCAAAATACACTTTTCATGTTAGTTTTGATGGGAAAATGAAGTTGTTTAGCATAAAATTTTATCATGTCCCAAAGACGTGTATTGAAATGTTAGATTTTAGGTCAGAAGCAAGTCTGTGAGAGCCAAACTCCTGGGCAAGAGAAAGTGACTCCAGGGGAACCTTCGCCGCCCTGCAGTGGGTGCGAGAGGAGTTCCCACTCAGCCTGGGGCGTCTCCTCCCAGACGCCCCGCTGGCCCTTAGCCAGTGTCAGCATCTGGGCCCCGCAGAACTCTTGTCGGGCTGCGGTGGCCACTCAGTTGATCCTGCCACACTTTGTCCTTTGGACAACCCCATGTGGCCGTTCGATTTCATCTGTGTCTCTAAACCACCCCCTAAAGTCACCTACTTTGGTTCAAGAAAAAAATGTATTTTAAGTCCCCACGCCTCTGCAAGCTTGGAAGGGCAATTAACAGTGGTTATGACTACATTATCTTCACTGCCCTTTTTCTGGGGAGAGCCACATGGAGTAGTCTCAGGTGTTCGGCACAGCCTGTTCTACCTGAAGAAACCTAGACTGCTCAAACCACCGGATTTTTCACCTATAGAACAAAAGCATTCATTCAGCTAGATCACTTCTGAGGGCCCTTACAACGTTCACTTTTATCATCTAGATCACTTACGACCTGTTTCAGCAAATGGCCCTTTTCTCCTAGTTGTCATTTATTGGGTACCACGGAGGTGTTTCATATAAATTCTCACCTAGTTCTCACATTTTTGAATGCAAGGTATTAGCTTCATGTAGAAACAAGGTAGCAGGCTCGGAAGTTAGCGAACTTGCCCTAGCTCATGTGGTCAGATCTGCTAGCAGGGGGGCTGGGGGCTGGAACCTGCTGCGTCTCATCCAGAGGCTGCTGGCTCCTGCGAGTGCCACACCGTCAAGCAGCGCCGTGCCGTGCCGTGCCGTGCCGGTCCAAGTGGCAGTCGCCGCACTCCAAAGGGCAGGGCAGGTGTTTCCTCAGCAGCTTACAGGTGCTCCGGTATTTGGAAAACCACAAGCTTTGGATGTTTGTAGATCTTTAAATGCATGACGCACTAAACAGTTCAATTCTAAGTCAGTCCCAAACGTTACCAATGGCCTTTGACTCTCACTCTGCAGATGGCAAACCAAAACGACTTGGACAGAAGACAGCTGGAAATCAGTGAAGCAATGAGGACGCTGAAATCCGAGGTGAAAGATGAAATCAGAACCAGCCTAAAGAGTCTTAATCAGTTTCTTCCAGAACTACCCCCAGATCTGGAAGCTGTTTTGGAAAGGAATGAAAACCTAGGAGGAGGGTTGGAAAGCTTGAAAGAGAACTTTCCATTCACCATGAGTGAGAGACCATCACCTTTAGAAGAAAAACCTAATTTTTCCCAGGTTCACATAATGGTAAGGGTGTATCCTGCTATTCTCTGGACGTTGTAGAGGATAATTTGGTTCCCACCTCCACCCGGATTAGCTGAAAGTCGGACCTGAGGGTGGGGAGGGCAGGAGGAGGGAAAGGCTGGTTGGTTACTGGCAGCGATGTGTGGTGATCGAGATGTGTGGTGATGGCGTTTCCCTTTCCCTCTGAAAAAGGATGAACACTGGCGGGGAGAAGCACTGCGAGAGAAACTGCGTCACCGTGAGGACCGACTCAAGGTTGCCCTTCACAAAATACATATATAGCCTGCTTCTTGGCATGCGAGGAGAGCGGGGGAGGTGGCTTGCGTTCAGCTACTGTTGTCACGTTGGCTGCACTGCAGCGCTCACAGCTCACAGCAGTTGTGTGGCTTACGTGGCTGAAGCTCACACAGTGAGCGGCAGGGACGGTACTCAAAACCGTGAATTCTGCTGTGGAGCCCAGCATTCTTTAACCTGTGTAATGCTGCCTCGCCTCAACGAGAACTGGCAGAAACTAAGCATTTGGGACAGGAAATGGAGAACGATAACACGGAGCTTGCAGGCCAGCGGTTGGGGAATAGGTTGGGAGTACAGGAGAAGCAGGCTCGGGTGTCAGACACGAAGTCCTTGCTCAGAGCAGGTTGAGTTTGAAGGCCCTGCAACTCGTCCAGGGAAGCCCGTCTGTCTGTAGGCAGCTGAAGAGAGGAGTCCAGGATTTAGTGGTCGGTGCTGACCTGAAGGCTGGGGTTAGGAGCTGCAAAGTGAGAGTGAGGTAGAACAAGCGCAGACAGATGCGTCTTTGGAGAACGGGTACACACACCAGTGGCTACAGCATCTGACGGCACGCACGGATGAGCTCGCTCCCTTCGGCGCGGGAAGTTCTGTGGGACCGTGCCCTGTAGGCTTTGAGAGCAGCGTTTCGGAGGTGCGGCACGGAGAAGCCAGAAAGTAGTCTGGGCTTGAGGGTTAAAGCCATTGTGGGAGACACTAAAGACATCAGGTGTAAACCAATCTTCTGAGTCCGGGCGGAAGAGGAAAAGAGAGAAGCCGGCATTTAATGAGGGGTCCAGGGCCGTGGGGTTCCTCCGCACGGTTACAGTGGGGACAACAGGCTGAGTAAGAGGCCCAGTTAACGGCAACACAGAACAGTCGAAGTTCACGTACACTGACAGCAGTGTGTGCCTCCAGATTTAGTTTTTTTAGGACAGGAACATTTTCAGCAGCCATTCCTACTTTATGGTAGTGAGACTTGCCTATCAAATGTTAGGAAGCTACTGAGTAATAGTCCTGGTACATTTCTTCTGTGTCAAACCCTAAATTCTACCCTAACACTTTCAGGCCCAACTTCGACGCTGCATGTCCAAGCAAGCGGAAGTGTTAATCAAAGGGAAGCAGCAGACGGAGGGCACTTTACACAGCTTGAGGAGACAAGTCGATGCGCTAGGGGAACTGGTCACCAGCGCGTCTGTAGATTCTACGTCACCCAATATGTCTCAGCTGGAGCCGTCTTCCCTCACAGAGGACTGTCAGCTCGGACCAAGCCAGGTAGAAGGGAGCCCTTCGCAAGGGTCCCACCTAAACTTGGAAAGCACCTGAAAGCTTTGGGTTATATAATCTAGAGGAGACTCAGAAGGGAAAAAATGCCACCTTCAAATCTCTGGAAAACTTGCCCTAATTAAGACTTGTGTTTGTCATGGTCCCTAGAAAAACTGCAATTGACTGGTTAGTAGATGCAGAAACTGAGGTCCTAGGCACCAGACTGGCACTGGAGACTGGGTGCCCTGTCAGGGACGTGCTTAACTCGCTGTTGATGCCCTCCACCTCCACATTCCCCTCTTCTCTGCTGGCTCCCACCGCGTTCAGACCTGGGAGGCCAGCGTGAGTCCGGGTGTAGTCGGTCCGTCCCCCGTGTGCTGGGGGGAGGTGACTGCCTCTGCCTACTGTTACTCCTCAGCGAAGTGTGAACACAGACCTCCTAACCCAGGGGCTAGTTTCAAAAACCCTGAATTTCACAAGGGTTTCCTGAGTGACTTAGATACGGTTAATCTTCTAAGAGGAACATAAAATACCCTCATGGGTTGGTAAATAGTAACACAGTACTACCATTAGAGACAGGTAATAGCTACCATTTTGCCTGCCTACCGTGGGCACGTACCAAACCCTTTACATTTATTTTCTCTTAGTCTTTACATCCTGGGAGGTAGGGTTATCCCTTTATACAGATAAGGAAATTGTGTAAGATGAAAAGTGTCAACATCACAGAAGACAAAACCAGGACATAGGGACTAACCTGTCTTTACCAGAGCAGTATATGGAATGGTTGAGCCACAAGGAACATCCAAGGACAATTGCCTCTTTAACAGGCACAAGCTGATTAGCAGCAGAGCCAAGATTTAAGTATGATTACTTTGCAACCTTCTGTGGTAGGACCCAAGTCAGGTACAGGCCCAAACCATCATGGGCCTCAGGGTGTGCCTTAAGGAAGAGGGTGTCAGGTGGCTTTGGAGACAAGACTGCCTGCCTCCAACAGTGGGACATGTATGGATAGGGGTTTGGGAGCCAGGTTCAATGATCAGTTGGCAGTGGCAGCCAGAAGAGTTCTGATTCTCTAAATTCGAGAGTAACTGAGGAGGGTTAGAGGCACAATGCATGTAGGGGTAAGACTGTTAACATTATTTTGGAATCTGGGGTAGTAATCCAGGTCTCTGAGACAAAAGTCTCTACTACACTGGAGTTAGGAGGCTAGCTTCTGAGCCTAATACTTTATCTCCCTTTTCAGAGCTCCTTCCACCAAGTTCTCCAAGGTCCGTCAAAATCACGAGACAGTTACCGACACTGATGCCATTCCCACCTTCCTGCTCACAGGGTACCTGTTGCAAATAGTTCTTTTTAACTAACACTTTCAGTTGGAAGATCTTGAATTGTAGTTCATCATCGTCTTAGGAAAAGTATCTTTTAACTTTTTTCTCAGATAATTTTATAGTGGTTCATCTTAAAACATTTTTCCAGCCCTGGCTGGTATGGCTGAGTGGACTGAGTGCTGGCCTGTGAACCAAAAGGTTGCTGGTTCGGTTCCCAGTCAGGGCACATGCCTGGGTGCAGGCCAGGTCAGGTGAGCAGTAAGGGGCACTTGGAGAGGCAACCACACATTGATATTTCTCTCCCTCTCTTTCTCCTTCCCATCTCTCTAAAATAAATAAATGAAATCTTTAAAAAAAACTTTTTTTTCCCAAAGAGGTACTCAAATATATTTTTTACATATTGCTGTCATGCTACTTCTGTTAAGACCTATTTTTACTGTTGGAATAATTTACCCTTTCTTTTTCTTACTATAGGGAGAAGAAAATGGTTCAGCCAGATGAGGGTACTGCCTTGCATAAATATGTGAGGAAAGACCTTCTCTACTACCTCATGAACTTCATAGTTGGGATGCCATTTGGTTTATCAAGACCGAGTGATTTCAGATGCTGAAACTCCACTGTGGTTTATCTCACCTGTACCATCAAGGCCAGGGTTTTTTTGTAAATCATTTGTACATACGGGAATAGCCATATACAATTTAAACCAGGGTACTAGATGGCTGAGCATTTTTTTAAATCTTTGAAACGTGCTTTTATAAAACCAATGATGAATGTAACTGCAAATTTGAATCTATAAACTGTTAAACTCTATAGTTAAAAAAATATGTATGTACTTAGGCCCCTCTTCATTTGTGTCAAAAGTTATTTTTGGATTTGCTTAAAATCTATTTTCATATGAAAATAAAAGGTGAAATAAATTTGAGGCTGCCTTCTGACTTTACATTTCAGAGATCTACAGTAAAGCCATCATATTATTACCTTAATTCTAAGAAATGACAGTCTTTCAAATGGTTTTCCATCTTTTGGCTAGAGGTTGAAGTATATTGCGCTTATCAAAGAACATATTTCATCTTAGGAAATACCTATTATAAAACTATTACATTTCAGGTGCTTTCCTCAATCAAAACTATTTGATGGAAAAAGAATTTTGTACTTGAGAGAATCTGATCCAATGGTAAGTTCAAGTTATGTTTAGACTTTTACAACTTTGTATTAATGTAATGAATGGCTTAACTCCTGGTCTGTATATTATTTCTCTAAACACAAGAGTAGCAACTACCGTCAAAATCAAACGTGTGGCAACAGAATCACTCCCATGGGATAGGTGAAATATGCGATTATGTGGAACAGACGGGCTTTAAACTCTCCCAAGGACTTCTCTAGGCCCCTGGGCAGCCTGACTTAGGTGTGGTAGGCCGTTAGCCACAATACAGAAGAGCAGTGTAGCAGTCCCTCACCACGTCCTGAGGTTTATATTCCTGCAGAATAGTTTGGTTACAACTGGCCTGTTAAGATATGGGATATAGTTACAAGGAAGACAATGAAAGGAACATAAAATTCATTAGTGCATAGTAAATTCTCGAAGGCATCTAATTCCCAAACAAAAATTTGGTACCATCTTCTGTACTTACATTATTGTTTCATTTTCACAAGTCTTAGAAAGATGCTTGTAAAATCCTGGCCTCTTCAGTTATCTAAATCCTTCAGGGACACATTTTCTTGTTCTATCCAAGTGCTTGAATGTGAGGGTAAAACATCTTTCTAAACTGCCACTTGAACACTGTATATTCCCACATAAACAGGGGTGGAAGGTGATCATTAGGTGTTCTGTTTAAGGGTAGTGAACCACACAACCACACACACAAAAAATCATACTTAAAACAACAGATGGGGGATGGGGAAGAGTCTTCTGGAATTAAAGAGGTGAGGTAATTTGTGTATGAAGCCAAGTATCTGGTTCAAAAGACCTTTTTCCAAAGAAACTTTACTACCTCCATTATGTGAACATCAACCAAAAAAAAAAATCAAGGTTACTGCATCAAACACTTTATTATCCATGGAAAATACTTAAACATCGTGGAATGTCTAATGCACAAAAAGTACCAAGCACCTATTAGGAGGGCCTCTCTTCATAGGTGCAAGGGCAATGAGTAACACAGAGAAGCATGTGACCACACAAGTAACACGCTCTCATGGATTAAAAATTAAAAGAACTTCACATTCTCTCCAAAGTGCACTTGCCCAGTGTTGGGCACATGAATGCTACAATGACAATTTGCTCCTCTCTTTTTGAGCACCCAAGTTTATTACATGGGATCACACATGCAAATATCAGAATTTGGCCCCAAGTACAGTCAAGGGAGAATATCGGGCACCAAATGTGCTGAACTCACACCGAAAAAGGTTGGCTGAAAACACTGCAAGTATGATCCTAACACAAGGCTAAAACCTCAATTACCAAGTGATGTGGATTTATACGCTATGTATGTAGACTTCTCTATCAACAAATAAGGACAGTTCTGCATTAAAAACTGACAACTTATGCCAAGTAATTTTTTATCTGAAGAAGATATAAAACCCTATTATAGTTCAGAAAATAATACAAACAATTTTAATCTAGATACAGGTACTTTATTTACAAATATTTAGATTAATAGCATTTTGTTACATCAAATGAAGAGTACAGCAGTCTGAATAAATCCTGTCACAAAAACAATAAGACCAACTGTAACTAACTTTGGAAATCAGGGTATTGCACCTAAACAAGCTGCAGTCTTTAGTTTGTGATTGCTACCTTATATCCCAATGGGTGGTTTGTTTGTTTTGTCTTTGTAAATATATACACACACCAGCAGGTCATGGTCCCTGGGTGAGTCCCTTGTGATGCAATGGTGTGAGCAAAATGGATGACTGTAAGTCTTTAACAGAATATACCAATCTAGCATCAGGAATCATCTTTATAAAAAAGTTCAAGACAAAAATAAAAATGAGTCCACAAATTAACCAAATCCTATTTTCTGCACATTCCAGTTTTGGCTTTTATTTAACATCGACTATACAATACTCTGGTGCTACCACATGTTTATAACCCAGAAAGATGTATTTTTTAACTTTAGTGTCTGTAAAGAGGGATTTAAAATGTGTATTTTAAACACACAGTTGAGCTGAGTGCATTTTATATAATATATGGAGGTTTACCTATCCTACGCTTCAATAGCTTCTGAATTCCCAGCCTGAGCCACAAACTCAGAAATCAACCAACAGAAATAGAAGAACTTGGTAAAACGTAAGTTTGTTGTCTAAAGAGATAAGACTGTTTCCCTTGCAATACTGTATTCTCTCAGTGGCCAAACCATCTCGTGCAAAGTAATAACTTAATTTCTATCAGCACAAACACTGAAACACTGTTAGATACACTTTCCCTTTTACAAAACAGTTTATGCCAACATGACAAAAAATAGTGCCTCACACTAAGAACACAAGGGATATCTTAAATAATTTCACTGTAGTGTTAAAAATGCACAATTTAAAATCCCTTAACAGCAGACCTGTAGTTCTGGCTGTCCAGTTCAGAATCTCACCATTTCAAGAAGATAAAGGTATAAAAGCTTAAAATGTGCAATAATAAACCCAGCCTTTTTTCTTTTTCTATACAGTAAGGCAAGAAATGCAGCCTGTAATGCAAAATGTTTACAAAAAGAGAAAAGCAGGTTAGCACATTGTCGATTGCACAAGAACAATTAAGAAAATCAGCAGGTAAGCCACAGTGCAAAGATGGAACAGAATCTGCTAGTGTTCATCCTCTCACACTAAGGAGCTGTTTCCAGCATAATGTCCCCAAACGCTGCCAGCACCAGAGGGTAGAGCCAGTATTACTTGTGAACTGCAGTTGTGTCTACTTCCTTGTGTGAAATGGAAGGGAGTAACATGGTCACATATAGGTCATACTGTACAAACTGGTATTTTATACTGTTCCAATGCCAGTAATCAATTTATTTTCTTCATTAAAATAATATACACAGAATGTACTGTTAGTTCAGTTCCTTCAAATTTTATACATATTTACTTTCTGCTAAAGAGAAAAGGATAAAATGATGTAAAAAAAAGATAAAGCTATTAATTAAGCACAAGAGAAAAAATAAATGGGTATTTTCCCTGTGCAAGGCTAAGACAGAAGCAAACCTCCTCAAAAAAATGCCACCCATACAACAGGGAATTGAGCCATCAAAAACAA
Source organism: Anoura caudifer (assembly GCA_004027475.1). NCBI lineage: Eukaryota > Metazoa > Chordata > Mammalia > Chiroptera > Phyllostomidae > Anoura > Anoura caudifer. Next base: position 29,417 of record PVKU01005403.1, on the reverse strand, counting down.
AACGAAAGCAGTTACAGAGCCCCTTCTCTATCATCGGAAGCCATTTCACAGCAATAAAACTTCTTGGTTACAACAGTCATACTTGAACAGTTAAGATAGGGAGAAAGGCTTAAGATATCAAATTAAACCGTACAGTGAGACAAAAGCCTTGCCAAAAAGAGGGAAGGGTAAAAATCATGAAGTCCAGCATCAGTGCTCAGTTGAAATCACATATTGGTGACATAACCTATCACGAGGACAATCAAGGGGGAAAAAAAAGTCTAGATTTACCATGCAGGAGAGATTACTCTACTTGCCTTTGATAACCTGATTACATCTAGTTGTTTAGCAGTTTAGTATTGTGTTAAACTGTTTTTACAACAGAGTTGTTTTTTTTCTTTTTTAATTAAACCCAGTAAGATGTACAGAAGACAATGAGGCAGTAAAAAGTACTGCTTCCAACAGACGGAAGTGAAAGGTCAAATGAGAGCCACAGCAAAGAGGTCACTAGCAGCCACAGCCTTCTCTCTGGGGTTGGGGTTCACTGGTTAGCCGGCCTCCTTGCGGGGCTGAAGGTTTGTGCTGTACGCCAGACTCGGCAGCATTCAGATCCAAGCTTCCATCCTGAATGTTCTGATAGATTTTCTTGGCAGCCTCAAGGAAAGCATCTTCTACATTCTCTCCCCTAAGAGGCAAATGACAACTTTATTCGAGAACCATAGTTTTCTACAAAAGATAAGACATTATACACTGACCTTTTGCTAACCTTTTAGTCAACTGCCATGATGTCTTCAACTTAGCCACTGTCATCTAATAAAGAGATTACCAGAAGACTGAGCTAAGAGAACAACATGGGAAAATATTTTCTGTGGAAAGCACATATATAGTACTGTTTGTACAAACCCTATTTGGATAACTATATGTGTTCAAATTGTTAAAATGCTAATATGTTAATATATGACCGTTACAATAGGCCTTTTCTGTAATAATAAGAGTGTATTGTAGACAGAAATGAAATCTCCAAACATGCAAACATGGTTCCAGGATTTGTAGAGTCTGATTAGCCAAGCATGAACTAGACTGTTTTTACCAAGTGATGGTGACACATTAATGCTTCCGTTCAATTCTCTTAGGACAAACAGTGCAGACGAACAAAAGGGAGCTAGCTTCTTACCAGCACAGGAATTTTTACCTTAATAAATGAAGAACTATGATGAAAGTCCTGGGGTCTAATAATGGACATGGGATGGCCAGTAGAAATGTTAATTATGCTTCTAATTAAATCTTAGACATTGAGTATTTCTGCTCTTTACAATGGTCAGAAGTACTAAACAGGTTGACCAAGCTTGAGTCCAAGATGCCAAACTCAACCTCAGTTGTGAAAGTCAAACACTTTTAAAATGTTTACACAATTTCATTTATTAACATCAGTTACCAATGGGCATAATCAAAGTACAATCTTTTAGGTAAGTAACAAAAAATATTGATTTGAAATGTCAAAGAGGAAGCAAAGGGTTGCTTACTGTTCCTCTAGCCCTAAGTATTATGCATTTATATATTGTATATTTTAGATATAAGTGACTCTTGAACAACACGGGGTTTAAAGGTACTGACCTTCCTCTTAGTCAAAAATCTGCTCTAAGCATTTCAATTCCCAACGATGGGGCTGACCCTTGAACAAGGTTGGTTTCAACTGTGGAAGTCAACTGAACTACGCAGATCAACTCAAAAAAAAAAAAAAAATCCTTGATGACTGGACCAATGCAGTTCACATACATATTGTTCAAGGGTCAACTGTGTGTGTGTGTGTGTGTGTGTGCGCGCATGTGTGTGTGTATTATACACTTCTCATATATACGACTCTACTTTGAGAAATTTGTAATGTAATTAAAAATGATTTAATTTTAGCCATACTTACGTTTTTGCACTTGCTTCAAGGAACAATAAGCCTAAAAATAAAATTCAGACTATGATTAGGACATTTCACATTACCTCATTCTCTTAGGTAATAGCTAGATGAAAGTTTCCCATCGGTTTTATTTTATGGAAGAATATGAGTGTGAGATGGAGGGAGTAAGTGTACTACCCCCCCGCAATGAATTCTCAAACACATTTTGCTATTTCCTCATCCTTGAAATTTGAACAGTTTGCATTAAAAAATAATTGTCAAATAATCTGCAGGATCGAAATCTTTAGAAATTCTCCCAAGTGTGAACCCCCTCTCACAAAAGCCATTAAAAGTCTTAAAAGAAACCCACCATTTTCTTCAGCAAACTGTTTGGCTTCTTCATATGTAACATCTCTCTGTGCCTCCAAATCTGCTTTATTTCCTATGAGAATTATTACCTAATGTGTGACCAAAAGAAAGACATCTTAAAACAAAAGCAACCATTTAAATCAACCGTAAAACTTCTGAAATCCAAAAATCTTAACAGAAAAAAAATACTGGTTTAAGAAGAAAAACAAGTACTAGCAGTTATCCACCAGACAGGACTACAGAATCATGAAACCATTAGTATTAAGAGGAATCTCAGCAATAATCTCAGCTAGGGATTCACCAACTTTCTATAAAGGCCCGAGAAGATATATTTCAGGTTCCTGAGCCCCATATTATGGTCTTTGTATATGCTTTTTTTCAACAACCTTCTACAAATGTAAAAAACATTCTTCACTCTGCAAGCCATTCAAAAACAAAACAGCCCATGAGGCATACCTGCTCTAGGCCAAAATTATGATTTACCTGAGGAAGATTACTAAGGGCCTATGAACAAGCTCCACGGGATCTGTGAATGCAACTGAAGTTAAACACAAAATGCTATAAACAAGGACAGTCCCTAAAGAGAAAGCTCAAAAAGTTTAAAACTATGAGTTCCAACTGCTTCATGCTACAGGTAAGAAAATTAGGGCTCAAATTAGGACAAGAGACTTGCTGGGGGTGAGTCAGCAAGTTTGTGGTAGGAGGACGTTAGAACCCAGGTAGGATGCCCTGTGACCTTTAGACACTGTCCTACCCACACTATCCCTAGGCAGGACTAAGTTTGTAGCAACTGATAACAAATGTCTATGCATCCAAGGGGGGCAATGGGAAGCACATAGGCAATGAGTTCAAATCCAAGGCAAAATGCCACACAACTGTATCTACTTTGTAATCCTTTTATACATGTGAAGTTAGGCCAAAGTTAAAGACGGCTCTGAAAAGTTCTAAGACAAATGTGTGCAGCCTTGGGAAATAGAGGACTTGGGGGAGAGGGGTAAAGATTTATGGATAGACTGTCTCTGACTATATGTTTATTTGACACCAACTGGTAAACCCTCCGTCCCCCTTCTAAACATATGTGCTAATCCAGATACGGATACTTTAGGAATGAATCATTCAACTAAAAGGGATTTCTACCATCAACATTTTTTCATGCAAAGGTATGGCCTTTAGCTCTACCGCTTCCAAAAAATGGTGTCCAATAAACTTTCAATCTGAAAGTAAAACTTGAGCAAGGACAGTTAGGTAGTACAATGAAAGTGAGCAGTCTTCAGTCAGTGTGGACAACTGACCACTGAGGAGGGAAAGAAGTTTTCACATATAGTCCACTGATCTTTTGAAGACTGAGATAGAGACACTTAAAAAAAAGAGAAATCTTTTTTTTTTCCCTAAATACCAAGGCTGGTAAGATCACAGTGGCATAGAACAGGGCAACTATAAGACAGATACTCAAACAAGCAATGTCTGCTGAATAACATCGTCTCCTCTCCCAATTCCTTAAGAGTGCTTCCTATCATTCTGAAAGGCATATCAGTAAGACACAGGTATAAAATATACCAGCAACAAAATACGGAAGTATATACAATAGTCCCCCCGTTATCCAGTTTTTTGCTTTCCATGGTTACCTACGGTCAACACATCATCACAAGAAGGGTATGATAACTTTAATTAGCGACTACATTAACATAACTTTTATTACAGTATTATTGTTCTGTTTTATTATTGTTGTTGTTAACCTCTTATTGTGCTAATTTAGAAATTAAACTTTATCATAGGTATGTATGTATAAGAGAAAAACAGTGTATCGGGTTTAATACCATCCATAACTTCGGGCAACCAGGGGGTATCTTCGAATGTACCCCATGCACATAAGGGGGAACTACTGTAATTTCCACATAGAAATCAAAGGCAACACTGTAGAAAATGTTAATGTTTGAGCTGGACCTTAAAAGATGAGATTTTCTTCTTCTGAAGATCTGATAAGATTTCAAGAGGCATCAATGAGGCAGGAAGGATATGGCTAACTTTTTATTACACTCCTTGAAGGACCCTCTACAGTGAGGGTTTTTGTTTTTAAAAACATTTTATCTGAGATAACTATAGAATCATTGAAGTTTACAAGAGTAGAGAGGTCTTATATACCCTTCACCAAGCTTCCCCAAAAGCAGCATCTTACCTATTTATAGTACACTCTCAAAACCAGGAAACTGACTTTGGTAATCTATATAACCCATACTCAGATTTCAACAGTTTTACACACTCTCGTGTGTGTGTATTCTATGCAACTTTATTGAAGCTACAGATCTGTGTCATGACAATCAGAATATAGAAATGTGCCATCACTACAAAGGAAATGCTTTGTGTTGTCCTCTTTATAGTCAACTCACACTATTCATACTACTCCCACCCTCCTCATTGTTAAGCCCTGGAAACCATGAAACTGTTTTCCATCTCCACAGTTTTCTCTTTTTCAGAATGCTTTATAAATGGAATCATACAGAATAGATTCTTTGTAACTGACTTTTTTTACTCATCATAATGCCCTTGAGATCCATCTGAGTTGCTCCATGTATCAACAGTTCATTCCTCTGTATGGCTGAGGAGTATTCCATAGTGTAGGTGTACCAGTTATTTAACCACCTATCAGTGTCACTGAGGTTATTTCCAGTTTTTGGCTGTTGCAAACAAAGCTGCTATGAACATTCCTTATGGGGTGTGTGTGTGTGTGTGTGTGTGTGTGTGTACCTACAGTGTAGTTTAATGTGACGTTAGATATGAAAGTTACAGGCACAGTCCCCCTCATAACAGGCAAACCATGCTCACTGACCCTCAATGTGATTAAACTGCTGTTCCCTGATAAAAGCCTATGTTACCACTGATTACATGTTTAGTGAACCAGAACTCTGCTAGGTGCTGGGGTACAGAGCTAAGTGAGACAGGTTTTGTTCTTGAGAAGCTCGGAGTTAGTCACAACTCAGTGCCTTTCATCACTTGTCCCTGGAATACCCTCAACACCATTTACTGAAATCTTACCCCTGAAGTCCCAGCTCAAATACCCTGTACCTCCTGTATAAAGCTGTTTTTTCTCCAGATGGCGCTGCTCATCTGGGTCCCCGTCAGCACACCAGTCACTCTATTCTAACTCATGTTTCACTCTGCTTTCCAGCATAATTATTTATATTCCCACACGAAATCTCTCTGCTCAACTTTAACCTTCTGTGGGCTAAGGACCCACATTTATCTTTGTGTACTGCAGAGCATGTGTGTCTGGCCTTTAAAAATCTCAGTGTCTTCTCAGTCTGGCTAAGAGTCTAATTTTTTTAAAACATGCAGAACTCTATTTTTAACTGAAATCTTAAGAGATAATTATAGATTCACATGCAGTTGTAAGAAATAATGTAGAGAAGTCATTTATACACTTTGCCCAGTTTCCTCCAGTGGTAACATTTTATGAAACTAATGCAGATCTCTTTTAAAATGACAGTTTTGTATTTCATAGGCTCCACTTGACATGAGATCCCACCCCATTCATAACTTTCATTTTTTCCCCTAACCACAAACATGACAAAAAGCCAAGTATAAAGTGTGACACCTGTGGCAATTAGTACTAGAAAATGTTTCCTTCAGTTAATGTAAGAATAAAATAAAGATTCTCATTCTTAGTACCCAAATACAAAAATCCCACTAGCAAATGACTTTCCTTTTTGGGTTAGCTTAGATCTTAAATTTTCTGTATAATCGATTATCATTTAACTTACAGTATTTGGATTGGTGAGATTCCTTGCATCTGTCAACCAGCTGCTTAAGTGGTTATATGTACTTCTTCTGCAAAAATTAAAGTTTACATTTGTGACTGCCATTTAAAATTGCCATTTCAGTAGAAAAAAAAACTTTAATAAATATTTAAAATATAGACTTTAATCAACAGAGCCTAAAAAAATATTTTTGCTTTGACTACATTGTTACCCTAAAGAACAACAGTTGTGGAATGCAAACACATGCTTTTTTTTGCATTTGTCTTTAAATCTTTCAAATTAAAAACCAAGTCAGTTATGCTACATATGATACGCTAGTATAAAATCACCTTTCCAGGGGAAGGGATTAGATGTACAAATTGCCAGCTATGAAAATAGTCACAGGAATATAAAGTTCAGCATAGGCAATATAGTCAATAATACTGTAATAACTGTATGGTTTCACGTGGGTACTAGATGTACTGAGGTGATCACTTTGTAAATTACATAAATGTCTAATCGCTACATTGTACACCTGAAACTAAGATATTGTATGTCAACTGCAATTGAAAAGAAAAAATTGTTAAAAAATTTAAAAACACCTTTCCTTAAAGAGTAAGATAATTGTAACAACACAAAAATTGGCTTTAAAGGGGCACTGAATACAGGCAACTGGAAATGCAAGTTCCCAGACATCAGAGAATGAGTTTATCCTAACTTTGTACTCTATTTATTAGCAGCTAAATCATTTTGGGATTCAAACTGCCCTACTTCTCTACCTTCTCTAAGCAAATGTTTAAAAACTCATAGGCTCATTTGCACTAGACAAGAAGGCCCTGAAACAGCAAATAAATGCAAATAATTTACAATATTATAAAGTGTAATATTAATCAGACATTATCGAAGGGGTCAAAATAATAAAAATTTTGAAGGTTAAAAATGTTTCTGATTTATACACATTCACAGAACACTAATCCATCTTATTCATTTAACAGGTGAGGAAACAGAAGCCCACAAAGATTTAAATGATTTCAGAGTCAGGCCTAGGACCTTTATACACAATGGGTCCTCAAAATGTTTCAAGTTTAGCCTTGTGAATAGGATAGTCCATAATCTCCAGTTGCTAGTGCATATATGAAATTCAATATTCCAAACATTTAATTCTTTCCTAGTGGGAACTGAAAAGAACTCCTTACTCAGACTCTCTTTTTATTGTGCTGTATCACATCATTCACAAATTAACCACCAAACTGTCAAAAAAGTCACATAAATCAAAACACCTTTTCCCAATGTTTTAAAATGTATAAGTAATTAATAGTCAAATACCATTTTTAAAAATCACAAGCCTTATCACTGCTCAATACTTGTAGTACCAGCATACCTTGCTTTTACACAAACATATCTTTGTGCAAAAAACCTTAAATAACGTAGCCCAAAAATACTTATACTGACTTTGATGGATTTTAAAATGTTAAAGCTGGCAGCAAGAGTAAATTACAAATTGGGGGCACTTAATAATGGGAAAACCCACACAGCCCTTTAAGTGGTATCAAGATCATGAAAACCATATTATTTACATGTACTATAACTTCTGCTAATTGTTCTGGTGATTAATTTAAAATTCATTATCATTTCAAATCTATAAATACAGTATCATCCAAATATTCATTACATGGTACTATTATTGCTTTAAAAAAAGTGCTCAAGTATCCCTAACTTTATCACAGATGTTAGATATATCAAACAATTGATAGAGCCAAACAAACTGCCATGATAAGCCATGCTGTCAATTTAGGAGAGTACCTTTTAACAATTAGAATTAATGCCAATAAAAAGTATTATTAAAGTAGGCGCTTTTAAGTTTGCAAAATGTCAAGGATTAATGGGAAAAAAAAGAGCGTCATGGCTGCAACATCAATGTCACTATGAAGTATCACTGAGTCAAGAAATCACCCATCTAAAGCCTAAAGGTACTTTTTATCAGTACAGTGGAACCTTGGTTCTCGAACTTCATTTGTTCCAGAAGGCTGTTTGCGAAGAGATCTGTTTGAAAACTGAATCATACAGTGACTGATCATACAGGGATCATCAGCATGAAAGGGTTGTCTGGTCAATAACCAAAGTTTTGTTCAACAACTGAGACATTTTTTTCCATGAAAACCTTTGTCAAGAACCAAACTGTTTGAGATGGGAGATGTTTGAGAACTGAGGTTTGACTATAAACGGTGTTATTGAGATATAATGAACATACTATAAAGCTCAACCTTTTAAAGTATACAATGTAGTAGTTTTCAGAATATTGACAAAGCTGTGCAATGATCACCACTACCTAATTCTAAAACATTTTCATTACCAAAAAGAAACCCATACCATTAGTACTCACTCCCCAGAGCCTGGCAATCCCCTTTGTCTCTATACACTGGCCTATTCTGGGTATTTCACGTAAATGCAATCATATAAAATGTGGCCTTTTGTTTCTGGCTGATTTTACATAGCAAAATGTTTTCTAGGTTCAGCTACTGTATAGCATGCATCAATATTTCTTTCCTTTCAATGGCTGAATTTTATTTCATAGTATGCATATACTACATTTGTTCATCCATCCATTCATCGGTTGATGGACATTTGGGTTGTTTCCAGCAGAAGTATACTTTTTTATTTTTTAATATTTTATTTATTTTTAGTGAGAGGGGAAGGGAGGGAGAAAGAGAGGGAGAGGAAACATTCATTGGTTGCCTCTCACATACCCTCAACAGGATACAGAGCCAGCAACCCAGGCCATGTGCCCTGGCCAAGAATCAGATAGGCAACCTTTTGGTTTGCAGGACAATGCCCAACCAATTGAGCCACACCAGTCAGGGCTCCAGCAAGAAGTAATTTTGTTAACTTAAAACAGACACACATTTTACCAAAAGTATTTACTACACTTAAAAGGTATGTTTAAAAACAAAACATACATGTATCAAACCATCACACTGCATACCTTAAACTTACACAATGTTATATGCCAATTATAGCTCAATAAAGCTAGAAAAAGAAAAAGACACATACCAAAAAAGCAAATCAAACCATTAACTCTATATATTAAAATACTGTAAGCACACATCGCTATATTTAAATTTTATTAATTCACGGGGTTTTTAATTATGTGAAGTCTTCAGGAATGCTTCATTCATAAAAAGATGTCCTGTACAGATGGCCAGAATTTTTAAGTTTTCCCACAAAACTATTTTACTGATCACTGCCTGGCTATATGAAGAGCATTAACTAAAGCTGTTTCACTGTTTTAACCCTGAAAACACTCAATTCTGGGAAACAGCTTAAAGCATTCCCAAAGGAAAATATCCTTGAAAGTCTATCACACTTATCCCACTCATTCATTCCTGGAACCCCACCATCCAAAAGTCAGAGTCACAATGCTTTAGATGGACACTCTGCATTAACATGAAAGGTGGTCCAGTTCTAACTTACAGTAGACAAACAACAGAGTTTAGAACAATTTTCTAACTTACAGCAGACAAACAACCAAATTTAATGAAGTGGCACAATTTTCCATGTTTTCCAAAAGTCAAACATTTACGGTCCAGTTTTGTTACTTTGTATAAAGTGTTTTGAGTTTCCAGAAGTAGCCAAATTGAAGTAAATTTAATCTTACTGCCTGAATCACTATAAACTACTTCAGCCCATTTTAGAACAAAAAATGATTTAATATTCAAACACCTTCAGATGCAAGTGTAAGAACTTTACATAATCTACCATGTTGATTAGCAAAACTACTTAACTGCTTGCTTGTTCTAATTTTGAAAAGGTGTAAACTTTAACGCTAGAGACTGAATAGAGTAATTCCTCAAGACTTCCTTGCTTTCTACTGAAGTGAATAGAACAAAGTTTGGCACAAAATATTATTTCACTTCAAATAATTCAACTGATGCTGCTTTTTAGAACAGTATTCTTTTGTTAGCCCCACAAACATCTCCTAAAGTTTTTCTTCAGTCACATCCACTTTCAGAAAAGGAAATCAACATGTTATGTCAAGTCTTACACAGCAATTTAAAGAAACTATAAAACCAAAATAAGCACATGTATAGTCAGACAATTACAAACTAAGGAATGCTTATTTAAATCAATGAAAAAGACATCACACTGCCTCAAGATATTTTCTAGTAGGAAGGTTGAAAAATTATTAATCTCTTACCTAGTGATATCATACACCATAAGTGCTCCTGCAGCTCCTCTGTAGTAGCTTCGTGTAACAGCCCTAAACCTCTCCTGTCCTGCTGTGTCCCATATCTGCAGTTTGATTTTTTGGCCACTAACTTCAATTATTCTTGTACCAAATTCAACACCAATTGTGTGAGGACAATCAGCCATAACTGTTAGGGAGGAAAAAAATATGTAATATAATATTCCAACTTTAAGAAAGCTTCAAATTAAGACCAGTGGGGAAAAAAATCCACTGGATGAATCAAATGACAGTAATGCTTGTTGGCTATAAACAGACTAAAGCTAGCACTATGAGGAAAAAAATCAGCAAAAACCCAGAAGTAGAAAGTCACAGAAATGGACTAGAATAGGGGTCAGCAAACTCCCATAATATTTTCAAATATTTTAAGATTTGAAGGCCAAAAGGTCTCTGCCACAACTATTCAACTCTGTTGTTGAAACAAAAGCAGCCATAAACAATGCATAAAATGAGCATACTTGTTGCGTTCCAACAAAACTGTACAAAAACAGGTAGTGACTTGCATGTGGCCTATAGGCTCTTGTTTGCTGACACCTGAACTAAAAGAATCTGCTAATTAAAAATAAAGATTGTGATAAACTCTTCATACCACCAATGTTATACCCTTTATCCTCCTGACAATCCTTACATATAACAAATCAATCAATGGTTTTGGAACTCTAAGAGTTACTAGTCAAACAAATTTTTACCCTGGAAAATACCATCAACACCTCAAAGAAAATCACCACATTTAATATATATTTATAGTTATATATTGGCAAATTATATATGTCTAACCCAATAAGATAGACTTATTAGTCCTTTACTTATAATCAGGCCACTGGAAACCTAAACCCACTATTTTCTGGTACAAGTATACACAGACCACTGGACACTTCAAAAAATATTATATTAAAAAAAAAAGAACAAATAACTTCAACTATATATAAACAATTTCAACTATATTTAGCCTGTCAGTTACATAAAATAAAATGGCCCCTTCTCCTACCACCCAACACAGAGCTGGACTCTGAATCTTAATCAAATCATGAATATAGAATTCCATTTTAAGTATTTCCAATCTATTATTAATTAACAAATGATACATGCAACAAATTTCCCCTAATAAGATAATTTCTATACTACAAAGTCAGAGAATAAAAAAGATTTAAATGTGACATTACAATGTACATTTTTAAAAATTTTTACCATTAAAAAACCTGAAGTGAATCTAATGATATATGGCATATAAAAATCAACACTCTATATATGGGTATATTTCATTTTACTTGCACTTACTTAAAAATATAATCACTCCCTAAAGACAAAAGTGCATATGTAGGGAAAGGTTATGTTTAAAGGCATAAAGTACACTGAAAATGATACTTTAAAAGGTAGTAAAGTAACAATAAAGAATTTACTAATGTTTTACCTTTCATATTAAACTTACATTTTTTTTCTGTAAATTGATGAAGCAAGCAAGATTTTCCTACTCCCATGTCCCCTGTTTAAAAAAAAATTTCAAGCAGCAATTACATTTTTCAATTTTACACTCTTGTAATTATATGCAATGGTGCTATACCCCTTACAATATCACACATTTCTGGGATACTCAGAAAAGTTATATTTCCTTAATTTATTATAATGAGTTCAAAAAATCCTACAGGTCAGTTTTCACTTGTGATGTACAAATTCACTATTCCCAACTTTTAGTGGTGATAGAATTTGGTTATAAATTATGTTAACAGTCACTGGCTTGGAAGTGCCTCTTTAATAGAGAAATTGTAATTGTGTTTTTACTTTGAACTGTTTCAAAGTTTTATATTTTCTCTCCCTTAACCATGCATAAAAGCAAAAGACTCCTAGGAGTGACAAATAGGGCAGCAGCATACAAAAGCAAAAATAAGTTTTAGAAGCCTGATTTACTAGATCCCATCTTATCTCATATTTATTCTATTTTTGCATAATTCCACAAAACAAAAGAATGTACACTCTATGAAAACCATTATAGAACAGAGTCACTTCTGTACCACAGTAATTTAACTTTTGATGAAGGAAGCATTATAATATAGTCACATAAGCTCAACATTAAAACAAACTGTTCTCATGTGAAGAATTAGAAAGTGTATGTACTTTCAATTGTGCACTTTCAACTATACTTGGATAAACAGCATTGTCTTTTATTTTGAGTAAAATCTTCTTGAAACTTAAGGGGGAAACTACCAATATTACATTTTATGTGTATTATAAAGTTATTCTGAATCAATGTTCTCTATCAATTTTTGGAATCCAAGGGTCTCTGAGGGCTTTCATTTAATTTTTGGAATGTTATCAGCACTCCTAGGATATTAATTTCATTCCCAGTATTAACAAGTCTTCAGGTAGCCTTCAAGAACAGCCAACATCACTTCAGACACCCAGCACTGTACTACAAAAGCACCCAGAGCCACAATGCAAAGTGTTAAGATTAAGTGTTAATTATTAAGATTAAAAAATCTTAATAATTTTGCACTGAGAAAAGCATCCACTTCTTCTGGGGTGGTATGTTAAGTATTAAATATAAATACTTTATATTTTATAACCTTCTTTGGAAAACAAGAGTGTAAGTTAAATAAACTTACCAATAATAATATATTTAAAGATGTAAGAGTAGTTGTATGGTGCAGTTGCCATGGTGGCACTAAAAATAAAGAAAACTGTGTTACTTCAGTAGAAAAGTATACACAAGTTATCCAACCTGATAATTGCTATCTTTTAAAGATATATAAAATAAAGTACACTGATTATAAACCAAATATTGGAAGAGTAAAACCTACATTTCCCAAATTGATCAAAGGCACACATTTTCATGGACGAACACTGCTTTAACATTCTCATGTATTATTCCATGGGAATATAAGAAACTAAATCAAAACAATTCCAATATTTAACATTAGGAAATATCCAACAACAAATGTTCTCTAGAAAATGTTAAACAAGGAAATCTTTATAAATTCAAGTTAAGCATCATTATAAGTAGTCCTCTCCCCCACTTAAGGTCTCATTCCTAATAATTGGTCATGTGATTAATGATGGTCTACTTGTTCAGCGCCCTGACTTTTACAAAAGAATGTTTTTTTTTTAATTTTTTGAAGATTTTATTTTTATATTTTTAGAAAGAGGGGAAGAGGAGGAGAAAGAGAGGAAAAGAAACATCGATGTGTGGTTGCCTCTTGCATGCCCCCCATTGGGGACCCAGCCTGCAACCCAGGCATGTACCCTGAGAATTGAACTGGCGATCCTTTGGTTCACAGGCTGGCACTCAATCCACTGAGCCACACCAGCCAAGACAAAAGAATGTTTTTTAAAAAGTAACCACTAACTTACAAACGATTTTACTCTACTTTAAATCAATGGTTAGCACAGCATCCAAAGAAAAAGCAATCATTATTTCCAATCTAAAGTAATGACAGATTTAGATACAACCACATGAAACTGTTGTTCTTGTAGATTTTTTTTAAAAAGTCAATCACTGGCAATCTCATATGGTTCAACCTAATGTAGGATTTGAAGACTAACAATATATCAAATAATGGCATAAAACAGTACTTCTGGTTGGTTGTAAAATTTGAAAGTTTATGTATTAGAATATACTGCAAAAGACCACAACCCATTCCTTAACCTCAGATATTCCTTAACCACTTAACTTGAAGAATTCTAATTTCTCTCCTACTTTTAATAACTTAAAAAAAACTCTTCAATTTATTCAAATGAATGCCTTGACACTGCTAGGTACTAGAGAGGAGGTAAATTCTAATACTGGTAATAACGGCCAATAAAATTATTCTCAAATCAGTTTTCAGTTTAAGCAAAGATAAAAATTCTTTATATATATGAAGGTTTAACCTTCATTCTTAAAAATTTGATTTCCAGTAATTTTTACTGTTCTGGCCAACTGTTAAATTACAAAAGCTATATATTTGGTGTGACTGGAGAAATTCATTTACTGAAATTAACACCTTGTATGTATTTCAAATAAAATTTCTACATAACTAATAAAATATAAGCTGTAAAAGAAGTATATATGTAAAATAAGAGAATTCTTGTTATTAGGAAAGGGGAAGTTGTAAATTACTAAATAATCACTTCAGATAATATAGTCTCCTCTCTTAGCTGTAGGGACTACATTCAACAAAAGTGGATACCCTGCTACCTATTTCCAGCCTGACTTGTTGTAACACATTTATAAGCAGTCTTCAACATCAAAGAAAACTCTCTTAACCAGTTCCTTCAGGAAAGGGGGGTTTTCTGGTTAGATTAACTCTAATTTTGATCATCTTGATTCCCTTTTCCCAGACACTGGGGACTCAAAATGTTTAAGAATAAACTTGGTCCTATGGCAAAAACTGGTCTGAATTACTCACTAGATCTCTGAACCAGATCCCAAATACAAGGAAAAAAAAATCATCTCTCACAATAAAAATGACATTTAAAGATTATAATGTCTTACCTTGCACTCCTCCCAGTCTCTTTTCCTCTAATTAATTTATGTCTTTTTCTCCCCATTCAGACTTAAGGGAAAAAAATAATGTAGTAACCTTTAAATTACTGTTTCTCTCATGTTCTTCTGATTTCCCTATTCCTTTTCCCTATTCTTACTGTAAGTTGTAGCTGCACATACTTTGCTTCCTTCTATTTTATGTTAAAACTATGGCATCTAACAATATCAATTTCTACTCAAAATGCTCTAAAGACTATTCATAAAATTACAACCCAATTCTAGTTGTACTAATTTGTGTACTTGCTAATTATTACATAAGCACTCATTAATATCTAAGATGAATAATTTTGAAAATGTTTTTAAAAATTTCCAAGCATTACTTGCTATCAACTATTTCCAAATAAAAGAATGATCACTATTTCAGATCGAATACCCAGTGCCTATCTCTTCTTCACCACACAATGTTCTAGTTCACATTTCTTAAAAATTGTAAGTAAAAACTCTAACAGCAAAATTAAAAAAGATTACTCAAATTTACTAATTTCAGTAACAAGGAAGACAGAAAATATCTAGCACTGTAGCCACTAAAACAGTAGGTCCTACGTTTCTCACTCTAAGGTAAGATACTAAACTAGTTTTAAATACACTCCTATAGTTTATTGATAACATTCACTCAAAATTACGCATTTGCAGAACCATATTCAAATGACCTCTTTTATTTATTTATTTACTTTTTATTAAGTTTACTGGGATGACATTGGTTAATAAGGTCATAAATGTTTCAAGTGTATATTTCTATGACACATTATCTGTATATTAACTAGTTAACACTGCTTTAACCAAGAATTTCCCAACCTCATTTCTTGAACATAAAACATACCACTGTTAAGGTGATAAGATGAGAAACATATTTTTAACTAGCAACTTGCTTTGGAAGGGGAAAAAAAGTTTTTCCCCTATCACTTAAGGGGTGTGCCTCTGCCTCACATACTCAAAAGTTTAAAAAAAAAGGCATAAGAAATGTCAATCTAGTTCAAATGCTCTGAAAACATGAGTCTGAACTCTCAACCCTACAATCTCCACTCATTAAAAAATTTTGGTAATATTCTGTAACTAGTGCACAATTACTAGGTATGATTAAAATGCACTATCTTCCTCATTTTACAAAAAACATTTCAATAAAGTTCACATGTACGTAAGATTGCCTGTAATGCCTTTGATTTCTCTAAGGAAAAAAAGAGCACTACATTCAGACAACAGGCACCATCAAATATATGAGCAGTATTTAAACTAATAACAAATGCAACTGTATGGTTATCACTTACTGGGCACTTAATATAAGCCAGGGAATGTGCTAAATAATAAATACTTTACATGCAATTTCATTTAATTCCTTACTACTATCCTAATAAAACAGTGATTATTATCCTCATTTTACAAATGAGGAAAGACTGAACAGGCAAGTAACTTGCCCAGGTCACACAGCTAATTTTTTAGTCAAGTCTATTTTAAACTTGGACTGTTTTGACTGAAGAGCCCCACTCTTCACTACACCTTCTTCCCTCCTCCACAGTTATGAAATGTACTGATAAGTACATCTATGAAACCCTAGAGTGGTACTTTAGGATACAAATCTTTCTCGGTTCACTCACTTGGTTCTAATTTAATATGATGAATAAGCAGTAGTAAATAACTAGGTTCAGAGTATGTACTGTAATCAGGACTTATAGATATGTATAAATGATAATTAGTAAAAATAATTCATATTGTATCTACTTACAAAAAAGGTTCCTGAAGGGAAATAACATTTGTTGAGAACCATGTGATGGTCTGTACTTTTCCCTATTATTGATTGTTTTACGTAATTCTTACTTAATTCTCACACCTCTTCAAAATCATTATTGCATCCATGTAAAAACTGAATAAACCAAAGTCTGGAGAAATTCACATTTGGCCAGTGTTACAAAGTTAGTAAGTGGCAGAGCTGGAACTTGAACCCAGGCCTAATTCCAAAGAAACCAATTTTCTCTAAGGTAACTTATTAAAGGTACATAAACATACAGACTGATAAAAATAAAAGCAAAAACTCAAATTTAGGGAAAGATGGAGGATAACTATACACTAACAAATTAGAGTAACAGTTTTACTAACAGTGCATGTAAAATTCAGCTAAAAATTTCCTGGCTATCAAAATGAATGTTTACTAAATGCATAAATACTAATAATTGTGTGGCCCATTTTAAACACCAACTATGCTTAATACTGCTTTAACAGGATTTTGCAACCTCATCTCTTGAACATAAAACGTACCACAGTTAAGTTGAGAAATACATTTTTTAATTGGAGTTTGCTACTGTCCAAAACATTTCAATGCGTTTTTTTTTTTTTTTTTTCACTTAACAAAATTACAGATGTTTTTCCAGGCTAATACATATAGATCTAAATGGTTACTAAATGCATATTAAACAAAATCACTATTGTGCCAAAAATAGAATTGCATGATCTTCATATACTGAATCAGATACCTTTCCAAATAAAATTATACAAACATATAAATGACCGGTTTTGAAATGTGCAGATAGAGATGTAAAGGTAGGCAATCTCATACACTTTGCTTGTGGGAGTCTGAATTGCCACAACATTTTTATGGCAACATAAACATTTATATTTGGGACATAATCAGTATGTATTTTAAAATCTTAAAAAAATATCCAGCCCTGACTGGTGTAGCTCAGTGGATTGAGCATTGGCTGAGAACCAAAGGGCTGCCGGTTCGATTCTCAGTCAGGGCATTTGCCTGGGTTGCAGGTCAGATCCCCAGTTGGGCCCACGTGAGAAGCAACCACACATTGATATTTCTCTCCCTCTTTTTCCCTCCTTCCCCTCTCTAAAAATAAAATAAGTAAAATCTTAAAACAAAAAATCCAAATCACCCTTTGATCAAGAAACCCATTTAAAAGAAGTCTACAGAAATAAAAGTTTCAGTTCACAAGGTTACAGGTTCAAATACATTAAATGCAGCATTTTACAGCACCCCCCTCCCCGCCACGGAAACCATCTAAACTCCTATCAACAGGGAAATGACTAAACAAAGTACAATACATCTGTATTATGAAACAATAGTCACCTAGTTTAAAAACCATTTAGAAATATATGTATTAACCTGGAAATAATACCATGATTTTAAGTTAAAAAAAGAAAGCCTGAGTTTGATGTGATAGCATAGCCCTTTTGAACTAACTCTCTCTCTCTCTCTCTCTCAATCCTATATACACATACTATGGAAGAACACACATCAAACTGTAAAAAATGAACATATGGGCTGAAACTAGAAAAAGGAAAGAGAAATTATTAGCTTTCTTTATCCATCCCTGCACTGACAGTGTGTGAGTGTGTTCAAAATGGGCTATGCTATCACATCAAACTCAAGCTTTCTTTTTTAAAGTATGTTATTCTAATATTTGAAGTAGAGAAAAAATAAAGGACTATCAAATATACTTGAAGCATGTTATATACAATTATGATATAAAACAAGTTAAAAAATAAATCACAAGAACTCCCTTTCATAATATTTCCAACATTACTTCCACATTCAGCAATAATATAGGGAACATTAATGTGAAGTCAATCATATGATCAGTCTCAAAAATGCACTCCAATAAGCAAGGGTATTTCCAGTTTGTTTTTTTTTTAATAGTTTGGCTCCTTACTTTGTTAACTTATGCTCCGTGTCTGACTAATCCTTTCACAACTGTTAATAGCTATTTTATTCTACTCCTCAGAACACATGATGTTACTATTTAATTTTTACATAGCTGTTTCAAGACAACACAGGGGAAAAAAACAAACCATTAAATATTTCAGGTGATTTAAAATTTGATCCTCACTGTTGAGATATTTTTTTTACATGCAAGGTATCTTGTAAAAACACCAGAATCAAGACAAACTGCTTTTGTGATTCCAATATAAAAATATTTGTTGAGCATCTACTAAGCATAAAGCCTTATGCTAGATTTGACAATACAGTAATGATTAAAAAACAAAAGCAAAACAACACTGTCCCTTGCCTTCATGAAACTCAAGAATGGAAGCATTTTGATTTGTTTATAGGCCCAGAAAAGTGGAATGCTACTTGATTTGTCAGTCAAGTGGACACAAAACTTACTGCAATCACTGTAATAATCTAATCAAAATGAGTGGTCAATTTCCTTTCCCCAACAGTAAAGCAACCTCCAAAAACCAATCAGCCATTTCTGAGACTCACCTACAACACACATACACACCTAATACTTCACTTTTGACAAGCTATTTAATGTTACACATTTTTCTACAAATCAATAATGTGAATAAAGAAAATCTTGAATTCCTTCATGTGTCAATAGCAAGACTGTCTCAGGCAACCATGATGCTATGAATAGGAGATAAAGTACTGCAACACTGCACCTCTGTTCACTCAAGTAAAGCACTTAGGAGAAAAACAAAAACCTTGCCTTTACTACTACAGTTAAGAGGATTAGCTCTAAAAAAGAGGATTAGTAATAGTGAAAATTCTACTGATGAAATGATGTATGATGTCTGAGATCTGCTTCAAAATAACTTGGTGGAGAGAGTACAGTGTATGTGGAAGAAAGAAGATTGATGATCATTGTTGACACTGGCTGACAGGTATATGAAGCCTTAACATACTATTCTATACTGTATATGTTTAAAATTGTCTATAATAAAAGTACTTAAAAAGTAAAGTAGAACATCTTTGATAGCTCTATTTGTACACTGCTGTCTCCAGCCATGCCTGGCATTTAACCATACAAAATGTTTCAAGCTTTTTTACTGATAAAACATGAAGCATCTCTCAATAGCCCTTGAGTAACCCTTGAGACAAGTAGAGTATGTTAAAGCAGAATATGTTTTAAACATACTCTACTTGTCTTAACCACAGGTTTCCTCCAAGTACAATATCTTACTAAGATTATGAAAAGATATTTAATATTGTAATAAAAATCAGTTGTAAGACTACCCCAAATTCTGTAGCGTAGTTGAAGCACACAACCATAAAGTTTAGCATAAAATACAGAAAGCAAAAACTTTATAAAATGTAGCTTTAATTCCAAGGAATTTTTTTAGGCTATTAGAATCTACAGTTTTACATCTTTTAAATAACTGCCATTTATTGAGTGCCTAATACATGCCCAGCTACTTGATAAGTTATCTCGAATACTAAAAACTCATTTTACAGACAAGGAAATCAGCTTAGAGAAGTGACATATCTGCAATCACAAACCACTAAAGGAAAAAGCTAAAATTGGGGCCCAGGTGTAAATCTACAGCTCTCCAACGCCATGGTCCTCTCATTTACTCAACAAATACTACATACTCACTACATACACCAATGCCTGGCATTGTTACAGGTGACAGGGCACTATATGCCAAGCAACGGTGGTAAGGGTTTTTAATTTTTAATCCCACTTAAGCCTCACATCAACTAAAAAATGTAGGTACTATTATCCCCAGTATAAGCAAGGGCACTGAATCTGAAAGGCTAGGTAACATGCTTATGGTCACTCAACTGGGAAGTCAAAGGGCATTACATATTACACATCTCAAGGCATGACCAAGTAAAAGTGCCTAAGCAGAAAACTGAGGGAAAGCTTTGGAAAGTCTCAGGGGAAGAAGAAGTGGGGACTGAATTAGTGCAACACTGATTTTGTCCTTAATAACCACATCTGAATAAAAGGCAGTTGTGAAATGAGCGATAAACTTCCCAAGAGTTCAAATCTGGGCTCTGACCCTTGCTGTGGAGCCACCAGGAAAGCGCCTGGCCTTGGGAGCCCCAGTTTTTCCTTCAAACATAAACTGGAAATCTTGGCATCTCTCCTTGAGTCGTGAGAACGACGACTGGCAGTGCAGTGGCCGACACGACAGACTCTGGGTTACAAAGGGGCAACCCGCCGTCATCCAGTGCAAAGATGAGAAGAAGGAATGAAGCTGTAGCTACCTTTGAAATGGTCAGGTCTGTAACCCTGGCCTAACTCGAGTGTAGTAAACACCAGCCACGGTGCAGGGAGAGTCCCGTTTGCACGCACCATCCTTAACCAGTCCCATCGCGACTGCAAGCCTCAGTTTCCTCACTTGTGCAATGGCGATAACTCGGCTTGTCACCAAGAGCTGCGTGAAGCAGGATAAACCTGTGTGAAGACACGTAAATCTGCGCCTGGCACACGGTACAAATGCAAACCATCGAAACAACGCCTGTTCCTTCTTTTCAATTCTAGAAACGACAAAACTTTTGGTCATCACCTCTGGATGCTATCTGGGCTCGGGGCCTTCTGGGATGCCACGGGCCTTACCGGGACTCACCCAAACCAGCACCGCGCAAGCACGGACCCACAGACCCCTTCTCGAGCGCGAGTGCAGAGGCAGCCGCCCACACCGGCAAGGACACCGGCGCTAGTCCAAGATGCCGGCGTGCTGCCTTTTGTGCTCAGGGCCAGACGCGGCCTGTGGGACGGGGGCTGCCACGTCTGGGGCTCGCGCGGATCCACACCGCGGGGGTGGTCTGAGCCGCTGGCACGGCAGCCGGGGGTGCGGGGCCTGCGGGGAGGCCAGTCTACCCGGTCCAGCCGAGGAGGCGGGGAAGGCGGGCCCGAGCACACCCTTCCCCGCACGCCTCGAGGCTCTCCGCTGGGCGGGGAGGGCCAGGGAGCAGCGCGGGGACGCCCTGGCCCCGGCGAGGAAGTCCCGGCAGGCCCGGCTCCGCGTCGCCCACCGCGACCCCGGGCTCGCCGCGGCCTGACAGGGCCTGCCCTGCGGCGCCACCCACCCGTGGCCTTGGCTCACCGTCGTCCCCACCCGCGGCCCTCCGAGAGCCCAGCGAGGAGGCCTCGGCCGGACGGACACTGCGGAAGGCCTGGGTTACCTGGGGGGTTGCTGGTGGCTGGGCAGCTTTCCGGGCGGGACGGGGGGCGTCAGGACGAGGAAGAGGAGTGAGGGCGCAGCTGGAGAGGGGCAGGGGCGGTCGTCCGAGGCCCCGGCACGTAGCGGGCTGACGGAGGAGGTGCAGACGCGCTGGTGACAGAAGTGGCGGTAGCGGCGACTGCTCCGGCAGCTCCCTCAGGATCTTCCTCGGGCAGGTCCAAGATGGCGACGCTCTCTGCACAGGGTTTCCTGTCACCCTCGCAATGGGCCGGACCACAAAAGAAGGGGGAGGAGGATGCGCGCGCAGCTGGCGGAGCCCGGAAGCGGGTGGCCAGGCGGGCCTGCTAAGCCACACCCCTTCCCCAGTCCCGCCCTCTGGACGTGTGGCGCAGCCGCGGAGGCCCACCTCACAGGTCCTCACGCTTGAGGGGGCTGGGGAAGGCACTTACGCGCGAGCGCAGTTTACTGCGCAGGTTGGCGTAGACGCTACCCTGAGGTACGATAGGGTCTGGTGAGGATGGGGCGGTTAGGCGATCCTCTCTGAAGACTTCGTACTCATTTTAATGCCAGCAACTGCCACTGACTGGATGCTTACCACCCTCCATCGTGCCAAGCACACGGTTACTGCATCCCTTCAACATGTGTTTGTTGAGCGCTTTAGACAGCGATGAGCAAGTCACACCAGGTCCCTCTCCAACAGCCCCGTGAGGTACAGAACCCCGTTTGAGCGACTGAGGCTCAGATCGATCAAGTCACTTGTCACACCCAGCTTAGGCAGCTAGGAAGTGACAGTTTCTGCCTTATGTTTCACTTCTGTCTCTTAACTTCCTTTTGGGGGGTGCCCTGACGTAGGAGGAGAGAGACCATGACCACGTTTTTCACAATTTGCCCATCACCTCCCATATTCCAATTTAGTCTGTTATTATCACCTTCTCAGGAAGTTCAACGCGACCCAGGACAAGGCCCCGTTAAGACTTGGTGGCTCCCGGGCACTTTTGCCTGTAGCTTGAGGATCTATATATAAAATTCGTATTTTACAACTGCATTTACAACTGAGATGAATATATCAATGTGATATAGCAAAACATTTTCTTAAACCTAAAAGTTCATTTTCCTCTCTGATTTTAAAAGAACTTAAACATTATTGTAGGCCCCTAAAAGTATTGTGGGCCCTAGGCACTGCGTCTAACGGAGAAGACCACTCTGCCTCAGTCCTCCAAAATGGAGTTCAAGCTCGCTCTGCGCATTCAAGAGTTTTCATGAGCTGGTTCTATCATGGATAAGTGAGATGTCATTGGAAGTGGATGGCAACCTACAGAAGGACCTGGCCGAGTATCCCTGTTTTGCAACTTACTAATGACATGCTGCCATTGGGCATGTCACTTGATTTCTCAAGTCTTTTGTCTTTTGTACAAAATGAGGGTGATGATATCTATATCACATGGGCCTTGTAAAATTAAATGAGGTAAGATATGCAAAATGCTTGGCAAATACAAATTTAACACATGGGAGTGGTTATTACAAGATAATCTAATCTAAGGTAGTATTGAAGTCCCTTCCAGGCCCTTATAGGCCTGTGCTTTTATTCCTATACTCTTTAGTTCTAGTAAATCATTTGTGGTCACAATTTAACATCTCTGAAATCAAGAAATGTGCCAAACAAAGGGAAAGCTGTGAACCAATTGCCATTACCTGTGCAGCAATGAACTTAGGCCTGACTTGAAAGTTTCTGTATATCCAGTTGTCACCTGAACTGAAACCTTAATGCATAGCTATTGCTTATTGAACACTTACCATGTGCCAGGAAGTATCCTAAGAATAATGCTTGGTTTCTTATTTAATCCCTGCAACCATGAAATTGGTCCTATATTTATCCCATCTTATGGATGAGAAAACTGAGTGGCATACAAGTCTAAAGTGATACAGGTAAAAATTGGAAGTGCTGGGCCTGGAACTCAAGCATGTATGACTTCAGAACTCACATCCCTAAGCACCACTCCACACTTCAACCCTTATGTGCGCTGTGGCAGCTTAAATGTAGATCCCCAGTTGCTGCTTAAGTCCATGTCAAAGACATTACACTTTGATGAACCATTACAGAGAAACACTGTAGTGAATACGGAGTACCTGTCACATACTAAGCAATGCAGTTAAAAAAGATCATCGGTTCTCGTGATAAGTCACAGAATTTTTAAAGTCAGGAGAGACTGTGTGTGTGACCAACTGCACCGTAAAGAGGAACATCCATTGGATGCCAAACATCTGTCAGGGTTTCTAGGTAACTCTTTTAAAATGCTGTTTATATGAAGTCATGTATACTGAAAATATTCATTGCAGGACTTTGTAATAGAAAGAGCCTCGAGACAAATTATCTCTAGGGAGCTATTATAGTAAATTTTGGTACACCTGTATTGTGGAATATAGGCAGTGCAGCAATTAAAAAGAGTGAGGCACATGTGTATGTCCTGACAGGGAACAATCTCTGAGAAATACTTCAAGTGAAAAAAACAAGATGTAGAAAACTAAATAGCATGCCAACGTTTGTTAAACTAAAAGGAGGAGGAACTAGACATGTGTTTGCACAACTGGACGTTGAAAGGAATTATTTTCCATTGTCCTGAAACTGCTGCTGAGGCCCAAATCCGAACCAAAACGTCCACAGCAGCCCATGCTCTGCGTTTAAAGAATTGCCAGTGGTTGGAAACAGCTACATTCCAGCAGGGCATTGGAAGAGCCATAACTGTTCTACCAGCCCTTCCATCACGACCTCTCCTCCCCACCTATTCCCTAGTCCCACCTCTCTCCCTACAGACAAACCACCGCCACCAAGCAGTGGAAAGAAAAAATGGGATATGGGATGGAATCCAGCCTTTAAGGAAAATAAGTGTTCTGTTTCGGGCATACCTGCAGAAGAAAAGACTGGCAACTCCTCCCCAACCCTAATATATGTTTGGGCAGCAGGCTTATTGGTCTGCTCTGCCCATTGATTCCTAAGGAAAGCACAAATAGGGAGAGACCACATGGCAGGGGGCTTTGGATGGCATGGTGGAGGGCCCTAGAGGGAGAGGGAGTAAAACTGCCCCCACCGTGTTCACGTATACCTTGACTCCCCAGTCCAAGGTTAGAGAACAACAAAGAGGTGTTCAAGCTGGAAGTCAGCTGGAAGATGCAGCAAATGTATGAGGGCGCACCCATTCCTAGGTGAGATGCGTGAGAGCACTCCAGGTACTGATTCTTTGTCATGTCCACCTGTTCCTGTTTCATTTCTACCTGTGTATATTTTTATAATATCTCCTGTAAAAATAGATGTTATTCTATTCTTTCTATTTTTCCAGACCCTGAACATTTAAGTCATTTTCAGATCTCTCTATTATGTTCATTGAAGCCAAGTTAATCCATCTCCTTATTGGTTTTATAGGGTTAATCCTAATTGTTAATTTTCCTCATATGTTTTAGAATTTTGGTTCAGAGGTGAATCTTGGATTGTAGATTTTTTTACTCTATCTCTAGCTCTATACTTATCCCTTGTTGTACAGTGGTTTCAGAGTTGCCACGATCCAGAATCAGATATTAAAATATCGTTGTCCCAATTTTTGTGGTAATGTTGAAGACATAGCAGAACCAATACAGTTTGTACTCTGAAATTTATTAGTGTGTGCATGTGCTATCTAATTTTTAAAAACTAATACTTTCAAGCCCTGGCTGGCATAGCTCAGTGGATTGAGCATGGGCCTGCGAATCAGAGGGTCGCTGGTTCAATTCCCAGTCAGGGCACATGCCTTGGTTGCAGGCCAGGTCCCCAGTGTGGGACACGTGAGAGGCAACCATACAGTGATGTTTCTATCCCTCTCTTTCTCCTTCCCTCCCCTGTCTCTAAAGATAAATAAAATATTTTTAAAAAACTAATACTTTCAGATGTAGTTGATTGGCTTTCAGTGATAGGTAACTCCATTAAGTAAAAACAAACAATTTATAATCACTGGTTTAATAAAAAAATAAATGGTTATTGGGCAGGGGGCGTGGTGCCATGAAAATGGAGACAAATGTACTTGAACAGCAATAAAAAGAACAAGAAAGTAAATAAATAAATAGATAGATAGTTATTAATATACTTCAAAGGTTAGCAGACTGACCAAGAAGTCAAAATCAAGTGCATGGGACTCTTCAATCTCTGGATATGAAAAAGGATTAGATTCCAATCCTTTAGAAGTAATGTATAAATGTAAGGATATGTACATGCTATATTCAATTGTAAAAGAAATTCTGTGACCATTAAAATAACCTCTCCCCAGAGCCACATACCTCGTACCAACCGCCCCCCCACCCCAGCCCCACAATGTGAATCCTCTGGAGTTGTAGTTTATGGGGGTGTGACCTTCTAAAGTTGACCTATAACAACTACAAAAGTCACATGAGCTAAAAAGTACACTTGCAAATTTCCTAGGAGAGCTTGGCACAGGAAACTGATTTATTTTCTCTGAGTTTTCCTTTGGTGTTTAATTTGATAGCCATCTCTTTGAATAACCACCAGAAGACAGGGTCTAGATTTAGACCCCGTCTAGATTCATGTTACGTGAAAAATATGCATCTTTGAACTTTAGAATCATTCTCAGTGTGGCAAGATGACCAAGTCATGAAATCCACATGAAAACTAAGACCCACTAAGCAAATAGCAGATTCAACACTTTCATCACATGCTTACTTCAAGGCATGCACTTATTTAGAATAAGGGAGGGCAGGATAGTATTTAAATTTTCTCTATTGGTTTGTTGACTGTGTACATTTAGTTGAAATAAAGTAAATTAAAAACATGTGTGATGTGACACACTGTAGTAAACATGGTGACTCTCACCATGGCAACAAACATGGTAGGTGCTATCAAGAACTGAGAACGTGCCCCAAGTGCAAGCTAACAACTTAGTGTAATGCAGTTTCGTGGATACAGGCAGGAGACATGGGATTTCCTGGGTCAGAGACAAAGGACTTCATTTTTACAGCACTGCATATAGCACAAGCATCAGCATGTTTGCATCAGTTCCTGGATATCTGAACATCCAGTGTGTTACAGGAGAGGAAAAGGATTTGGTTACAGAAACCAAATCTTTTTTAGTGAAGAGTAAGCATTTCTGTCCTTTGCTCTGGAGGGAAATTATGGACTTTTGTCCTACAAACATCATTTAAAAGGTAGTCTAGGACAAATGACAGTCAGAGCCTCTGCTCTCAACATGTGCAAAAACACAAGAGACCCATGGAGGATTGTCTCCCAACAGGGACAAGATTTTATTGTGCTGTGTTGTATTATATTTGCTGGGAGGGGACAATGAGTAAATGGTTTGCTGTAGAGGAAAGAATATGGTTTTGGGAGCACACAGACCTTACCTCCATTTCTAGCATACCTTTTTATTAGGTATGTGACCTTAGTCAAATCATTTAGTTTCTTTGAGCCTCAACTAATGATGGGATAATAGATCTACCCCTAAAGAATCATTAAGATCAACTGAGAAAGTATAATGGAAATATCAGTCACACTATCTGGAATAGTCTAAGCATTCAACAAATGCTCAATTCTTTTGTTCTTCCTCGTTCACTGATTCCCTCACATAGTCAAGTGCACAGTTAGGCCTCTACCAGAGCCCTATGCCCCTCCCCCAGATTGGAAAGCAATCCCCAAATTCTTGTGTCCCTACTTGAGTTAGTTAAGATATATGGGTTTAGAGCTGTAGCTAAGATAATGACAATGACTTTCGCATATTAGAGGTTTATTCCTCTCTCACATAGAAGACTACATAGGTAGTCAAGAGCTGATATGGTACATTGAAGGTGGCAGTTTTTATTCTATTTTTTTGGTTACTGCACTGCCATCCCAAATGCATAGCTTCCATCTAATGGTTGGAAATACTTACTCCAGCTGCCATCATCATGTCCCATTCCAGCCAGCAGAAAGAAGAAAAAGAAGTGGATGGTCCTGGCCTGTGTGACTCAGTTGGTTGGAGCATTGTCCCATACACCAAAAGGTTGGGGGCTTGATTTCCAGTCAGGGTATGTACCTAGATTGCAGGTTCAACCCCTGGTCGGGGGCATGTATGGGAGGCAACCAATTGATGTTTCTCTCTAACATTGATGTCTTTCGCTCTCTTCCTTCCTCTCTCTCTCAAATTAATAAACATATTTTTAAAAAAACAAAGAAAAAGAAGTGGGTGAGTTGTGGCTACAGCTAGCTGCAAGGGAGGCTGGGAAATTTAGTCTTTATCCTGGGGAGGATTATATTAATAGAGGAAGAAAAGAATGGATATTGAGAAACAACTAGCCATTTCTGCCACACCACCCTTCTGTGCTGAAGAGTGGACAGGCAACCTGGCTGCTGTGGCATAGTGGATTGAGTGCCAGCCTGTGAACTGAAGGGTTGCTGGTTCAGGTCCCTGATTGAGGGCGTGTGAGAGGCAACCACACAACCACACATTGATGTTTCTTTCCCTCTCTTCCCCCCTCCCTTCTCCTCTCTCTATAAATAAATACATAAAATATTTTAAAAATATATTTAAATAAAAGAGTGGACAGGCATTACAGCTTAAAGTGAAGCTACAGTTACACCCGGAAGCCACCAAAGCAAGGACTGAAGCCAGCAGTAGACCACGGAGCTTTCCCACCGGTGTAATTTCCTTGGAAGCCCACTTTGGGCTCCCTGGGGAACCTCAGTACCTGGCATCCCATGTGTCTTGCCTGATTTCTGATCAAGCTGAGGAATAAAACAAAAAGAAGCAAATGGAGGCCAGAAGATCGCCTGTAATACCGATATAAGTCAGGCTGAGGAAGAGGCTTTTAGACCGGTAGCTAATAGTGAATTCTAGAACCAGGCTGCAGAGACTGGGACAGGCACCCTGCTGGGGTTGGGGGTGGGGGTGTGATGGAGCCACAGAGACAGCTCCTTCCTATGAAGAAGGATATGCTGGGTTGAGTATGGCCAGGTATTCTCAAATTTACTCAGCAGATCAGTCCTTCCTCTACCCAGAATGTGCTCAGGAAAAAAAAAACCCACACCTTCCTTATTGAAACAAGGAAAAAGGGATTCCCCTCTTCCGTCCATGGTAAGCAAAGAGTAAGGCTTAGAAATAGCAGAGAAAACAACTATAATACAGGCCACAGAAATAAGAAGGACCCAAGTTGCCAAGTCAGAAATTACCCAATATTATAGTTGGATTTGAGTCCCAGTCTTTCCTCTTACTAGCTGTATTATTTTTGATTCTTATGATAAGGCCTGTAAACTCTCTAATTCTTCATTTCCTTGCCTCTAAAATGAGGAAATGGTAGTATCTAATTCCTCCAGTAGTTGTGAAGAGAAAATGAGGTAAAGCGTGAAAAGCTCATAGCAGAGTGCCTGGTAGTAAATAAGCCCTCTGGAAACAGTAGCTGTGATGATTATTTCTCAGAACCAATGGGAGGGAGCTAGGGAGGGCTGGGGCAGTGGGATGGGATGGGAGTAGAAGACAGAAAACTGTAGAAAAACAACAATTAAAATAAATAAAATTAAATAAAATTTAAAAAGACAGATCCTAAAGCAGTTTCTCCATATGAATTGGGAAAGAGAGAGAGAGATGGTGGGGAAAAAGAACACCTTTGTTTGCTATGATGAAATTCAACAGAGATCAGAAGGGTTTCTATAGAATAATAAAAACAGCTGGAGAGAGAGGGAGCAGAGGGGAAGAATGGGAAACAGGCCTGTGCAGGCTGAGCCGGTGTGAAAGAGCGGCCAGAATTCAGTCCAGGGTAAATTGGGCTGGGCCTTCACTTTCCCATCTCCGGTGTGCCACCCAAACACACACACACACACAC